>JAQQSK010004183.1:0-97738 GCA_028658325.1 Potorous gilbertii
TCTTAGAGTTCCAGGCTTCCTTCAAGACAGAGCTCAAATGCGACCTTTTGTAGGAGAGCATTCTCACTCTCCCAACTGTGAGTGCCTTCCCCTCTGAAGGTAATCTCTCTCTATTCTGCATGTATCTTGTATGTACCTATTTATTTACATGTTCTGGGCCCTACTCAAAGGTAAGCTACTTGAGGGTAGAGGTTGTTTTCAATTTTCCTTCTTTCCTTAGTACCTAGAACTTAGTAAACTCTGAACCCTGAAATAAAGTCTTAACTCTGAAATAAATGGATATTGACTTACTCTTTCATGTGCCTCAGCTTGCTAATTTGTAATAATGGAAGGATACTGGTGTCATTTACCTACCCTACCCTATCTGCTGTTGTGATGAATGTACTTTCTAAAGTATATATCTCTTTCTATATCTATGTGTATATACATATATGTATGTGTATACATATATGTGTGTTTACACACATATGTAGGTGTCTTTTATATTATATATATGTATATATATATTTATAATTTAAGTTCTGTATAATTCATGAGTTCTAGCATGGTCATCCCACTGCTGAATTTTGGGATGAAAATAGAAAGCCAAGGCTAGAAGGAAGTAATTAGGGAAGGAACAGAACCCTATATTATTTGGATCTGGAGAACATTCTAGAAATGTCTCCAATAACAGCTTTCTCTGTGAAGTTTCTGATCTCTTTCTATCTCCAATTAGTTGGAGGTTCAAATTGCATCATTTTCTCATGGGAACTCAATTGGCATCTCTCTCTTTTTTTTTTAGCTCTGGCTAAAATTTGGAAGTGGATAACTGCCAAGAAATAAAAGGCCAGTGAACAACATGTCCTCCAAATTGCTTTCAGCCTTTAAATACAGTGTTTCTTTGGGGTTCCCATAAATCTAGGGATTTCATGAGATCAATAGTACAGGCTAAGGGCACCAAAAATGAATAAATCATACAAAAAACTCAACAGCCAACAAATCCACAGTCTCTCCTATGTTTTGAAAGTCGTCCTGTAGGGAAAGTTTAAAGTTTTGAGACTGAAAAAGATAAACACAATAAATGAATAGCATTAAGATGGTCTCAGATTTCCTTTTTCTCTTTTTGGGATTTCTTAAAAAAAGAAAAGATGCTATGCCATTTACAGCCAATGAACTCAAGGGATTTGAATTCAGATCCTGGTATTCACATTATCTATTTGACCTTCACAAAGACCTCATCCTCATTTTCCTTACCTATGAAATGGATATTTATATCATCTACCTTGCAGGAATGTTATGTAAAGAGTGTTTTGTAACTTATGTATACATACACAATAACTGCTATTATTCTTAAGCATCTGTTATTGATTTCTCTTGATCATGCATCATGGGGTTGACCTTCATTGCTTCCTTATTTTCTCATTTTCAAATTGTTTCCCACTGCATTCTGTCTCTATTTTTCTTGGAATCCCTACCCTTCAATCACTCAAGGTCCTGCTTCTCTCCGTGACGTCTTTCCCCAGTCTCTTGCTTCCCTATTTTTCTTACTCTGCCATTCAGAAAGGATTTAGAGTGGAAAACATTTCAGCAAAGTAATCCCCTGAAGGAAAAAAATCATCAAAATTCTAAATAGCACATATATTTTTGCCTTTCCTTTCCCTTCTAATTCCTTTCTTCATTCTCCTTCCTTATGCAGAGGGTCTAAAAAGCATCTCTTATGAACTAAGAATAATTTTTATTTTTTTTTTAATCACAGATTTAGACCTACATGGGACCAGTTCTTAATGACTGGAAGGTAACTGAGTCTAATACTCACATTTTACAGAAGAAGAAATTAATTTATAGAGTGGTTAAATGACTTGCCTAGTCAATCACAGTCGGTACAGTACTGTACTGTAGCCAATCAGTACAAATCTGAGGGGAGATTAGAACCCAAGACCTGACTTTAAATTGAATGTTCTGTGGAATGCAATACCATGCTGCCTCAAGGCATAAAGGGGGAAATGGAATGAAAATTAGATGGGGAAGGCAAGAAGAGAGATAAAGGAAAGAATGTATAAATGGTGAATAAAGAGATAAGGAGAATTATGAAAAGAAAAGGGGAAATTGGAAAATTAGAAAGGCAAAAAAATGATGGCTCTTTTTAGTAATTGCTTGAGCCACCTGTCTTTGGATCCCCAGGCATCTGCTGTGAGAGTCTGTGGAAAATTTAACTTTCTGCCTTCACTAATTGAATATTTTTCATTTTAATTTCAAATTGCTCACAATGATTGATAAAGAAAAAATCCAAGCATATCTGTCTGGAAAGAGGACACACAGTACATTTGTATCAATTCATCATCCATTCATAGTTCTCTCAGTCTATTTATCTTCCATCTACCTGTCTATCTCATCATATTATTTATGTATCTCTTTTTCCATCTATGTATCCCTCAAATATCTATGGAGAGAAGATATCTATAGAAAACCTAAAAGACTTTTCAGGGCAAAGCATAAATAGCTTAGCCATTAGGTCCAGAGATATGCTGTGAGATTAAAATAAATACAAAGAAATAAAAAGACCTCAGCAATTTATCTTCTGACGCTGAAAAGTTAAGTTCCATATCTTTGGGAATGCTAGATGTTAGACATCTCAGAAAAAAAAAGTTCTCCTAAGTGATAAACTATTTGCTCATTGCTGAATTTTCAACTTAACTTTCAAGGATAAAAAGTCTTCCACCTTTATTTTATTGTGATTTTATTATAATTATTTATTATAATTGCCATCCAATTCACTTGCGAAGTCATGGTACTATCCTCTTGTCACCGTCCTCTTCAAGAATGAAGGATGAATAACAATAACAGTTATTCTATTGAAAGGAAGGAATAAGATGATAAAGATCTTGAATTTAGATTTTTAGAAATTCATAAAGGAACATCTTGTTGGAGACTGTGTGGTATTTTGGGGCGATACGACCCTATATGACTATAGTTCGGTGTTTGTCTAGAGGGGTAGTGAAACTATGCTGATATTGTTGTAGGCCATTTTACTTCTATTTTATAATTAGTGTGAATATGTTTATCTACGGGATCTAGTGCCAAAGTATTGAAACCCATGCCTACATCATGACTTTTCACCTTCAGGCACAGAATGGAGAGACAACAAAGTCATCAATTCTAGTGTCATTGGTGGTATCAGCCAGATTATTTCTGACAGTGAGTAGAAAATTAAGGCAATTATTGTCTTTTATAGGGAGATTCAGGAGAGGAATCTGGACAAGGGATCTAGAAGAAATAGCAGGAGGAATCAAGTTCAGAGGAACTAAGGGGTCTGGGTCAAAAACTGGATGATGAAAATAGCTGGAAGAGAAAATTTGCCACAAAGAACCAAACTAAAAAAAAAAAAATCTAACTAGTAGAATTTAGTTCCTGGATATCAGCCAAGAAAAACAAGGACAAGCAGAAGTAAGAAACTGAGAATAAATTTTCAGAAGTCAGAAAATAGAGATCAGCTGAAAATGAGAAAGGCATCGGGCTGGAAAACAGATGGTGACATAGGACAGGGGGCCAGGTAGATAAGTGGTTTTTTGTCTTGGGAATCAGGAAGTAAAGTAGGAAATTCCCGAGGTCATAGTCTATAGGTTTGTATGCTAACAGGAGAATTCTTAATCTTGGGTTCATGAAAAAAAATTATGACACTTTTAAAATACAATCAATTTCTTTTCTAATTCTACATATTACATTTTATATATTTTAAAAATGTTATTCTGAGAAGGAATCTGCTGGTTGTCTAAAAAGGTCCATGACACAAACAAAGGCTAGGATCTCCTGCCCTAGAGCAATACATCTCTTGAAAATAAACAAGCTATGATGATACAGCAGGAAGATGCCTGCCCAAATCCTAGATTCCCACACACATAACTGAAGGTTGGCAAAGCAGATTCTGGAAGGCTGAGATATGCAAATGTAGCCAGTCAAATTTACTGCAAAAAGCTGAATTAACATCAGGACATGGTCTGGCAGAAAAATGCCCAGGAAGAAACAAAAAAGTGCAAGTGCAGAAGGGAATATAAATAGAAGAGTTTTTGTTACTACCCTGTTAAATTATATATAACATTTACAGTTTTAAGAAATATATGTGTACACAGAAAATTAAAATTTGTTTTGTAAGAAGTATATACATTCCACATATATGCACATATATCTAAATATACATACCTACCTACATATATAGGTACATATGAAGAGAGAGGGATGGAGAGAGAGAGATGAAAAAATGAGAAAGACGAGAGATTGATTTGTTTAAAAAAAAAAACCTTACATAACAGAAGTTAAGTTTGCTATATAGCCTTTTAGCCTTTTTCTTGGTCCTTTTTGATGTTGAAATGTTTATGTTTGTTGATCATCATTATGGGCAAAACAAAAAAGTACATTTTGTTTAAAAATGCAGGCAAGAGAGAAGAGAGAGTTAAGAAGACTAGACCTCTTCACCTATGGCTGAAGGAAGATCATCCAAACCAACATCCTAAGACTTTGCCCACCTCAACTCTGTTTTACAGTCTTGTGCCTATATCTTGTCCTTGGGCAGGAATCCAGGTACCAAATATCTTGTTAAATATCAGGCTTCAGGGCTGACCCCTATTGGGTTTCTGGCAACTAGGAGAAAAGTATAAACCTTTTCCAATGGACTCCTTTTAGGAACATTTAGTTTTTATTGCATTTTTTTGTCCTCTTTTATGGCTTTGGTGCATGGTTTGCATGACAATTTACCTTATCATGCAAGAAGAGGCTTTTCAAACTAGAATCTGCAAATAAATCATAACGAGCACAATCCAGAGGTCAATGCGTATCACTTTACCTTTTGGGGACTTGTTCTTCCCAAATACCAAGTCAGGAGGGTGGACCTTCTGCAAGGAACATTTTAGCAAGTACATCGATCAATTAAAGAGTATATAGATGCGAGAAGCAGCCAGGACTCAAGTTCATGACAACCAAAGATGAGTTGTACAAACTGGGGGTGCTGTTTTCCCTTTGAGAAGGGAAGATTCAGGTTAGGGGAATTAATCTCTGCTTTTATGTATCTGAAGGGCTATTAGGAGAAATTAGACTTATTCTGTTTGATTCTAGGGGACAGATAATCTGGAGCAAAAAATGCTCCCTAAAAGAATAGTGCAAAATAGTAGAATGGACTGCCTCTCAAAAATACCATGTTCCACAGCACAGGAGGTCTTTAATTAAAAGCTGGTGTCTTGTCAAATATGTTGTAGAGATGTTGTCAAGGTATGGACTTAACTAGATGGCCTCTGAGGGTCCCTTCCAACTCTAACATTATGAGATAAGATGATCTTTAAGGTCCCTTGCAGATCTAAATATATTACCCTAATCTGTCACTCCTAAATCTAGTCCTGATGGATATTGTGTTTGTCCGTTGTTGCTGAAGAAGACCATGCCATCAGAGAAATGATAACGTGACTTGCACTTGACTTTGTTTTGAGTGAGGGAGGGCTTTGCAGGTCACCAGCCTCGCTTCTCTTCGAAGCAGAGTCATCTGAATCCAGAGACCTAACCTTCCTCAGGATGACTGAAGATGACCCAGGATGCACTGGAAGACCGTGGTCCCTTTGGGCCAAGGTCTCTGCAGGCACTCACTTAAGGTGAGGCAACACCCATTCATTGAATAGGACTGTTTAAGAAGTAGGCAGGGTATTGCGGATATGATTAAAATTTGGAGGAAGGAAGAAATCCATTAACAGTGGAATCTTCACAAAGCATCAAATCCAAACAGCTGAGTTAGATTTAAGATCACTAACCATGACTTCAACATATCCTTTATGTTACTGATACATCACTTCATTATAACTTCCCTCCACTTCCACCCAGCTTTAAAGATAAAGTTATCCTTTCCACATCACAACTTTCCCCATTATGATATATTGTGAATTGATATAAGAAATTAAATGGGAATATTTTGGGTAGTTTTGCAGAAGCTGAAGATGACATATGAAGGCCAGTGGATGACACAGAAAATGTTAAGAAATTCAATACATAAAATATGTGCATAGTATTGTATAATATTTATATATTTTATCTTTTAATACTATAATAATTCAGACTTCTAATCTACTACAAAGGGAGAACTAAAAATATTTACATAGGTTTCCAGATCAAGGGGGAGTCATGACCCTTAACTCCTTTGATATGGAAGGTATAACTGTACTTCATATATGGAATGGAGGTAACTTTCAGTTCTTGAAGCCTGTTCCAGAATAATGAAAGATCTAGTAGGTCCTATCAAACTGGGAATATTTGGATGTTTGTCTTAAACAGTTTCTCCTCCAAAAATCAATCTGGATAGCTTCAGAGAGGTTCCTAACTCTTAGACTGGCCCTGTAATGATGAATTATTTTGGCCATTCATAGTCAAAACTCATCCCCACTTGTAAGGTAGGAATGTATGATCAAGTGGATAAAAACCAAAAGTTTTTTGGTTTTCTTTTTGTGAAATCTAAAAAGCTTTTACTAACTTTTATGTTCATTCCCTCTGAATGAACAGATAGCTCCTAATGGGCTGCTACATTTGTTTGGGTCAATGCAAGCCTTTTCATCCTGTTCCAAATTTGAGTCTCCTGCTCCATCATCCATTGGCTAGATGAAGTCTCCTGAATACCTCACTTCCTGTTCTCTCTGATAGGCTCTTACTCAAGCATGCACACAAGTTTCTGACGTTTCATCTGATCAGAAACCTCTCTCTGCTATGTAATAGCAATGATTTTTTAAAGAGAAATATTGGGCATTATTTTTTCATTACTTTTAACTAAAATATTTAAATACAAATTCAATTTAAGATATTTTAAATTATAAAATACATACCATCATTAAATAAGAAAGTAATTTCATTTTGTTATTATGAGGATAAACTTAGAGTTGGGAAGGAACTTAGAAGTTATCTAGTCTAACCCTGTAATTTTTAGATTTAGAAATGAAGGCCCAAAGAGGTTGGTCAAAGGACCAACAATTAATAAGCAGTGAAAGCTAAACTTAGGTCTTCTGATTCAAAATCTTGTCCTCTTTCCTCAACATCAACATAACGGTATATTTCAAGTTTTTCTTATTGATTTGATTGAATGAGTCATTTAAAATTATTTTTATTTTCACTTTTATAGCTAAAAGGATTAAACAGTACAATTACATACATTGTAAAATCCTTGAGGTCAGGAAGGACCTATATCTTTTTCATTTTTATATCCCAATTACTGGACAGTACTTCAAACACCTAAGTACTTAATGATTTTTTAAATAATAAAAACTGAACCTATTTGATTTAGTAACACATACTTCTTGTTAAAGGAAAACACACATACATATATGTATGTATGCATGCATGCATGTGTACATATATATCAAAAACACATTAGGTTAGTATTTTACCTAAAAGAATTTTGTATTATTTTGGATAGCAAAATTATCATCCATATACTCATGAAATCTCTGGTGATTTAGAAAGGCTTCACCTAAACGGAGTTTCACAGGTCTCTTCTTTGGTAGTTTTGGCAAGTAAAACAACAAAATCATTTAAATTTCTGATGGAAAATGAAACATGTAAATATAAAAAAAATCTTTAATGCACAGTACATATACTTTCTTAAAATTCAATTTATATCTGACTACAACAAATGATCCACATATAAGCTAAAAATAAAAAAAAATTACGGTGTTAGGAAAGAAATACAAAAAACTGAATTTTCTTACTTATAATTTCAACCTATCCTAAAGATTAATTACCAACCTTATGGTTAAAGGTTAGAGCCCTACTCAACTGGATAGAGACAATACATTTGTCGTTGTCACAAAAAAAGGTCTAGAAATACAGTTGGCTGATGCCAGTTTCATTGGGCGGGAGCAGGGGAGGACATGGTTCTGAAGTACATTTGTACTATTAAAGTTGTGGTTCAGCAGAAATAGGGTAGGGTTATGGAGAGACAACAGAAATTCTCTTTCCAGGACTGCAACTGAATCATTGTGTAATTATGGCAAAAGCAATTCACCCTTCTTGCCATCAGTTTCTCCATCTGTACAACAGAGATAATATTTGCCTGCTAGTTACTTCCCAGGAATGTTGGGAGCTATAATGAGTTATCGGGTGTAAAGCTCTTACACTTCCTTGGATGAGAGATGCTTTTAAGTACCAAGTATTACGTTATCATGGACATTGTTATGAGGCATTGTAAAAGCTTAACCACCAGCTGTTTGTTAAGCATTTTCCCTTTCCATCCTTGAAGCATGATGTAAGTCAGGGGTGGGCAAAGTGTAGCTTGCAGGCCAACTCTGGCAGAGCAGCTCTTCAAAGTGACCTCTGGCTGTCCTCATTTTCATTGCTGAGTTATATCCCAGGGAGATTAAACGTCTCCCTATGTAAAGTTGTCTTTGGGTCATAGCAACCAAGCTGCATTGCATGCTGGGATCTGTAGTTTCCCTTCATCACACTTCCCCATTAAAGATGAAGGCGGTAGCAAGCCCTTGAATTTTTCTTCCTCTAAATCAGGGGCCTTAGACTGATTGGAAGTTGTCTCGGTGACCTAGCAAGTGGGGGGTGAAGTTCAGAGGGGTGGCCAGTTCTTGATGGAATCAGCCTCCTCTTTTCTTTCCTGTGGATGCCCAGAAAAAGATGACTGGAGGAAACAGCAATAGATCCATTGTAATGCAGATGACACCGGCTGGCTCTGAGGTACTTCTCTCTGCCATCATCTAATTACTCTATATTAATGTATAAATAGAGAGATACAACTAACGATGAGGTAGGTAGAGAAGGAGCTGGGCCTATTGAGTTAATAATTAATTACTAGGAATTTTCAACAGTGGGACATTAACCACTTGCCCTTTTAAATGGTAATAAATAGAGGACATATGTCTAATTAAGAAGCTGTGAAATGCTTTGGAGGGACTGAATGGAGGGAGAGAGGAGCTTATTTACAGAGCTAAACTAACTGCTTTCTGAAGGAAAGGACAGTCAAAAATCCTTTCAGTTCCCCAATCCTCTGAAAATCCATAGTTATAGTATATCTAGGCTCTTCTTGCTGTGGTAGAGAAGGAAAAAAACATGTCTCCGATTCTCCCTGGGGCCACTTACTCAAGAAGTATCCTTTATTGGAAGAAAGTAGAATCTCATTTGCCCTGTAGTCACTCATTTAGGAGAAGTTCTTTAATGGAAGAAAGAGGAATCTCATTTGCTCTCTTTTTTCTGTTATTAAAGGACATTTCCGTAACCTTACAGACTTCCTCCCTTTTTTTCATTAAGTTTCTGTGTGGCGTTTACATCAAGCACGTGTGGGATCTCCTTCCACTGTCCATCAGGTACCCAACCTCTATCTGAATAGTTCTCTATTAGTGATAGATAACAGTATTAGAACTTTTGAGATTAATTGACTTGCCAAAGGCCATATCACTGGCTAGTAGTGCAGGACTCAAACCCAGGTGTTCCTGATTCTAGAATGGAGAATTCTTCAGACAATACCACATTGCCTCTATGTCATTTACAGCAACACTCCATAGACACCAACACTCTTTACACTTTTAATGCAGTGAAGCCTCACGGTTAAAGTGCATGATGATTGGAGAAATGTACAGAAAAGCTGTTGGGTTTGAACAGTCTGTAGTGCTGAAGTTACTGAAATATCAGGAGCTCATTAGAGAGTGGTTTTAGGTCTAAGGCATGGAGACATAATATGATTGTGATTCTGACTGTGCTGAAGGACACTGCAGACCAGAAGGCATTAGCTGAGGATTTTAAAGCAAACTCTTTGAACATGCTTCCATTACTACACTGACTTCTCATTGTCCAACTCCAAATTAGCTCCAAAAGGACATTCTGTTTCTTAAAATCTTTCAGCGATTATCATATTAGCTTGTTCTCTGATCCCAGTACAAACTGCTTTGTTCTACTTTGGGTTTCTGTTTCAGAGTATAGGCTTTGAAATAGAGGACTTGAGTTTATACCCTACATTCAAGGTTTATCTGTGTAACTTTAGGTAAGTTTCAACCTTCCTGGACAATAGCTTCCTTTTTCATCAGTAAAATGATGGGGCTAGACCAAGGTGTTCTCCAAGATCCCTTCACATGGCTTATACTCTAAGATGCAGATATCCAGGTGTTTCAGTTGTGTCCAACTTTTTGTGACTCTATTTGGGGTTTTCCCGGCAAAGACACTGGAGTAGTTTGTCATTTCCTTCTCTATCTCATTTTACAAATAAGGAAACTGAGACAAACAGGTTTAAGTGGCTTGCCCAGAGGCACAGGGATAGTCCCTGAAGACAGATTTGAACTCTGATCTTCTTGACTCCAGGTCTAGCACTCCATCCTCTGTGCTACTTAGATGCCCTAATGAGAGCTAACATATGTATATATGTTTTATATATATATATATGTATACATATATATATATATATATATATATATATATATATATATAGTACTTCAAGGTTTGCAAAGTACTTTGCAAATATAATCTGATTTCATTTTCAACTTTATTTCCTTCATTTTACAGATGTGGAAAATGAAACAGATGGAGGTTGTGACTTCCAGAGCATCACAGAACTAGAGAGGACCTGAGGTTGTATTTGAATTCAGATCTTCCAGGCTCCAGGTCCTGTGCTCTCTCCATTGTGCCACTTAGAAGCAAACTCAAAGAAATAAATACAAACGGATGGAATCTCTGAGTTGTATTGGGTCACACAGGCTTTCAAATCTGAGCTGTACCTGGGCAGCTAGGTGACTCAGTGAATAGATCACCAGAAATGGATTCAGAAAGATTCATCCTCCTGAGTTCAAATCTGGCTTCAGACACGTGCTGTGTAACCCTGGGCAAGTCACTTAACCCTGTTTGCCTCAGTTTCCTCATCTGTAAAAGGAGCTGGTAAACTCCAGTATCTTCACCAAGAAAACCCCAAATGGGGTCATGAAGAATGGAACATGATTGAACAACACCATCTGACCAAGAGTTCCCTTTGAAATATCTGCATTAAGTGGATGTCCGGATTTTGTGTGTAAGACACTGAACCAGCAGGAACTCACTGTCTTCTAAGGTGGCACATACCTACTTTGAACAACTCTAATAGTTAGAATTTTTTTTCCATTAGAGCTGACCTCTGCCTTTCTGCAACATCCATCCATTCTTCTTTGTTCTGCCTCCTGGGACCAGGAAGAATGAGGGTAACCATCATAGGCAATATAACACAGTAAATGCATTATCAAGTTACGCTACAATGTTAAGTGAGGACCAAGAGGGACACTGCTACTAACTGGAAGGACAAGGAAAGGTTTTATTGATGAAGTAACCTTTGAACTGAGGAAGGGGAGGGAGGAAGAGCATTCCATGACAACTGTAATCTACATAATGCTTAAGGCTTTATGAAACTATTATCTTATTTGCTCCTTACAATAACTCTGTGAGATAAATAATATGGATATTATTGTTTCTCTTTTCCAAAGGAGGAAACTGGGGCTTAGATAGGTTAAGTGACCTGACCATGGGTATATAGTTAATGTGCTGAGGTAGAATTTGAATCCAGCACTCTCCCGACTCCAAACCCCTTTTCTGTTATGCCACAATATATTAAAACAATGGATATATGGAGGTTACTAGGTGCTTCAGTGAATAGAGCACTGGAGCTGGAGTCAAGAAGACCTGAGTTCAAATCCAGCCTCAGACACTTACTAGTTGTGTGACCTTGGGCAAGTCATTTAACTTCTGTTTGCCATAATGCGCTGGAGAAGGAAATGGCAAACTACTCCAATATTTTTGCCAAAAAACACCATAGGCAGGATTGGCATGCCATGGTGTAAGGGGTCACAAAGAGTTGGACACACCTGGGAATGACCAAACAACAATGAGTATGAGAGAAAAGAACATGGAATGTTGTGGTAAAAGGGAAATTTATCTAATAAAACAGCACAATGACCATAAGAGCTGGAGGTGGGGAGAGGGTGGTGGCAGTGGTGGAATAGAAGCCAATACGTCCAGAATAGTCAAGAAACTTACCCAAGGTTGCACAGGCAACAAGGGTCAAAGCTGGGATTCAAACTCAAGTCCTCTGATTCTAACCCCTTCCTCTCCAATATATAGAGGAAAAGAAAAGGAAACAAGACTAGAGAGGAAGAATACAGAATAGAGAGGCAAATGATTACTAGGAAAAGGAGCTTAAACTTGAGCCATCAGACAACACAGAGTAAGTTTTTGAGCTAAAGATTGGTGTAGACAGATTAATTCATAAGAAATAATGCTCTGAAAGGAGATCAAAAGATGAGATAAAGGAGAAAACAGAGGAAGGAAGACCTGTTGGGAGGTTGGTGCAATAGCACATGAAGTGTTAATGAGGGCCAATACCAGAATGATGGTTAGGAGATGGCCAACATATTGCTGAGGTCAAATTGTTAAGCACCTGTGTTTGAACTCTAGTAATTGCTTTTTAGAGACATCTAGATGGTACAGTGGAGTCAGGAAGATCTGAGTTCAAATCCAGCTTTAGACACTAGCTGTGGGATCCTAGGCAAGTCACTTAACTTCTATTTGTCTCAGTTCTTTATCTATAAAATGGGGACACACTGGAGAAGGAAATGGCACATCACTCCAATGTCCTTGCCAAGAAAACCCCATGGACAAAATCTATGGGTTCACACAGAGTCAGACATGACTGAATGACTGAAAAACAACACTAACCACAGCCATTGCTGCTTATCACTTGAATGATTTTGGACAAGTCATACAAGTTCTGGGTCTCAGTTTCTCATTTTTAAAATGCGGAAGTTGGCCTAAAAAACCTTTAGGTTCCATCTGGTTCTTTATCTATAATCCTATGGTTATACTTGGTAATCGATTAGATATTGGAGGTGCAAAACAACCCAAAAGTTTTGAACACGGAAGGTAGGTTTAATAGGTAAGCCAATGGCAGAAGGAGTGAAGTCAAAAGGAGGAGAAGTTTTAGGGGAAAGAATAATATTAAATTTTGCTTTATGCTTTTCGAGTTTGAGACTCTGTTGAGTCATCCTGGTGGAGAGGTTTTGTAGAAAGTCAGAAATGCATACCAGCAAGGTCAGGAGACTAGTAAGGACAGGAAATAAAGATCAAGGAGTTATTTGTATAGAAAAATATTGTGTTTCTGAAGGCAAGGAAGAAGTCAGTATCCACTAGAAAAGGGTAGTCAACAGTGACAAAAACAGAAAATAGGTCACAACTGGGTAAGGAGTGGTCAAGACTATAGGATGGAGCATTGGATGGAGAAGTGGTGAGAAAAAAGACTGGGTATCAACTTTTTAAAGAAGTTCAGCAAAGGCAGAGAAGAGATGTGGGGTCAATTGTTTAATTGAATAGAAAAGTCAACGATAAGCTGTTTTAGAATCAGAGACATATAAGATTGTAGAGAGACTGGCAACTACAAACAGACATGGTGACATTGAAGTTGCATGAGAGAAAGAGGGCTACAGTTTAGAAGGACATTCTGGAGGAGTAAGGAGGGGAAGAGTTCAGAGCTGAAGAAAAAGAGATTGGAAGAGATGATAAGAGATGTCTGAAGAATTTTCTGAGCAGTTGAGGCAGGGATTCAAAACTGGTAGAAAAATAGGAGTCATAGAGTAGAGTCAGTTATCTTTTCTAACAGAGACTAAAAAATCATGTGACTTTTGTTGCAAGAAATTATGAAAGCAGTAAGAGCCACATGGAAGTTATCTGTTTCTTCCCTCTGAAATTCAACTTCTCAGTGCTGTTTTTTGGAATTTATAAGAATAGGGAAGAACCCTCAGATCTCTCTCAATCGAATGTTTTGTCACTACTTCCCAAGCTTCCTCTCTCCATATGACATAAAACTAGGTAAATAAAATTAAATTCATTTAAATGTGACACAGTTTATTAAAGGTCTACTAAGTATCAGAGTATACTTAGATGGATTAAATGAGATGCTATTTGTAAAGTACTAGCACAGCGCCTGGCACATAGTAAGCTCTATATAAAGGCTAGATGTTACTGTTATTATTGCCTGGAATAATGCATAGAGAGCTGAACTCAGTCAGGAAGACCTTAGTTCAGGTCCACTTCTGGTATATAGTACTATTTTATCCTCCTGGGCAAGTAGCGTCTACAGGCAACTTTCTACACCTCCAAGTTATAAAGCGCTTGCTGACATGCAGTGAGAAAAGGGAATTCCCTTCAAATGAAATCAGGGGCCAAGACAAAACAAAGTAGCCCAGAAGGCATTGTGCCAAGGCTGTGGACTAGAATAGTATAGGAAGTTCTAGATAATGAATACACTGTTTTCAAGAAGGTAAGGGAAGATATTCAGGATTTCTTCTAGCCTTCTACTATTATCACAGATTAGCTAAGGCATGCAGACCCTGACTCCAAAGGGCTAAACATGAATCAAGCCGTGAATGGCAGCTTCCTGTATGGCCAAGAAGCAACATAATATATAACTTTGGCAGAAGGGGTATGAACAGAATACCTCAGTGTAGGCCTTAGGAATCCAGGAGATGTAAGGAGAGCGAACTACAGAGGGCAGTATTATAGTGCAACTAAGGTGATCTGCTGGGTATCAAGGCATCAGATGGCAAAGCAGGATAATATGGTTAATAATAACTAGGAGGAATAGGGGTACAGGAGACCAGCTTTACCTACTTTGTAATTTTTTCGGGGTCAACTTTCTTCATAGCAAAAAGATTCTGAGGCTATGGATGAGGAACCAATGAAGTGCAAAGCAAGTCAGAAATCAAAAGGATGCAGAGAGATGCCAGACTACTGGTATGCTAAGAGAGATATGTTGAGACCATGCCAAAAGTAGATTCATATCAGTATAAATTTCTTGGGAAAGAAAAGTAAGTACTCTCAAACTTGTGGCTACATTATGCCAAGGGTGCTGAGTCAAAAGGGGATGCTGCCTCAAGGCGGCGGACTTTGTTTTTAGCTTCTCTTCCAAAAAACCCCTCTCTCAGAATAAAAGTTATACTGAGAGACAGAGAGAGATAGAGACAGAGTGATAAGATAGAAAGAAAGGAAGGAAGGAAGGAAGGGAAGGAGGGAGGGAGGGGGAGAGAGAGAAAGAAAGATAGAAAGAAAGAAAGGAAGGAAGGAAGGAAGGAAGGAAGGAAGGGAGGGAGGGAGGGAGGGAGGGGGAGAGAGAAAGAAAAGAAAGAAAGAAAGAAAGAAAGAAAGAAAGAAAGAAAGAAAGAAAGAAAGAAAGAGAGAAATAAAGGAAGAGAGAGAAAGAAAGAAAGAGAGAAAGAAAGAAGGAGGAAGAAAGAAAGGAAGGAAGGAAGAAAGAAAAAAGAAAGAAAAGAAAGACGATGGGGAAAATCAAGAAGGGGAAAATGAGTGTGAAATATGATAGCTATTGATGTTATTATTTGACATTATTGATCATGGACAGAATTCTAGGCTTTAGAGAAAATTAGGGAAAATTAAAGTGTTTCCGAGGAAATGACAAAGAATACCCAGCATGCAAGAATGGATTTAGGACTGAATATGAAAAGTAGCTATTGAGTTTGGTGCCAGACCGAAATAGAAATTCTCTTTCCTTTAGCTATTATTAAAGGGAAAAAATATTACTTTTTTCCAGATCCAGATCCAGAGGTAATTTGACCCAGCAGAGTCATCCATTGATCATTCTCTTCCTGTGCCCAAGGTTCCCATTGCTTTCCCCAGATTTCCCAATTTCCTGGTTCTATTCCCACCTGTATGTAGCTCTTCTCCACCCATTCCTGTCACCAGCAGGCAGTGAGGGCACGGTTTGGGCATGCTTTGAAACTATTCTTCATCTACTTGTGACAGGTATGCACCTCACTCACCTACCTCCTCTCCACCTACAGTAGCATTAGATTTCAAAATATTATCTATGCCAGTGCTGGACATTCATCAGTCCTAGGAATGGTTTAGTAACAGTCATAAAGAAGTCCAGTAAGTGGTTTATCCCATGCATTTGTAAACAGAACTTGAATTAGGAATCATCATTCTTTCCTATAAAATCTGGGGGCAGATCCCTAAGCCTATTTTCTATGGGGGAAAAAAATAGGCATCCCATTAACAGATGCTTATACAAGCATGGAAAAGTACATTAAAACTAAGAATAACTGTGACATTTATGAAAAATAGTACATGTGAATTTGAAGCGAAGACAAAGCATATTTTGTAAAGAATTAGTTTGTGGTAACAGAGGCCATATTTTACAAATCGATAAAAAATACACTTTATACCCCCTCCCCAAATTCTCAAATGATTACCATTGCTGAGACATTTATTTTGAGAAATAGTAAGCTTATTACTTCATAGAGTAAGCTTCCCCACAGTGACAAAGTTGTTCCTAACCTTTTTTTTTTGGCCACCAACACATTTCTTTAAGGAATATGCTTTTATTGTAAATTCAACAACCTTAACAGGAAGGCCTCAAACTAATCAATGAAAATTTTTCAACCCTCAACTCACTTTTAGAGAGTCAGAAGTGGGGGTGGGTAGGGAGGAATCATATTTAACAGAAAGTGTTATTCTTTCTCCATAATATTTGTTAAGTTCTGCCCAGGAATACAGAACATGTGGTTTGTCATTCTGAAAATCAACCAGATGCTTGCCAAAGACACTATATAAATCAATAACTAGGAAGAAATAATAAAAGGAAATGAAAAAAAAGAAAAGAACAAGAAAGGGCAAAAAAGAAAATGCAGAAGCAGGCAGATGATGTATTACATGGTACAGTAAGAGAACATGGAGTTCAGGATAGAACTAAATGAGAGATTCTGGTATGCATGAGTAGTCAGCTCTGTAGGAATCAGTCACTACATATTTCTTTTAGGATTTTGGCTTTCCCAAAGCATCACATAGGTTCATCTGGTTTGCTTTACTCAGGACATTCCCATCTGATTTCTCCCAAGCAATAGAAGCAGTTACTACAGAGTAAGCAGAGGGAAATCCACAGCTATTGAACACAATTCTAGGCATGGAGACTATAGCACTCAATCCCATAGATACTCAAGGATACTTTTCACTACAAGAAAAGGAGATGCAGAGGTCAAGAGGACAGGTGGCAAAGCAAAAAGTAGAGTGAGCCATTGCAAAATGGCGCCCAAGATCAGCCTGTTTCAGAGAAGGCTGAAGGCATTCACATGCTAATCTTAGAATGAGGCATTGGAGTAGAGAGATATTGCTTTTGTAAATCAGTTCTTTTGGCTCTTCTGTACTGTATGCATTTCTGTAGCATTAAATCAAATCCAGAGGTATAAAGAAGGTTCAGTGAGATGGGAGGTAGGGAAAGGGGTTGGATTGAAGTTTGCAATTGAAGTGAAGTACATTATTCTCTTTTAAGAGCACTTCCTTCATTTTAACCTGCCTGTAGTACACTGCAGAACTATCATACAAACTTACATTTGCTGGGATTTATATTTTTTGGAGGTTGAATTTTATAGCTCATCTGGGGACTGTTACCACTGGTTAGAAACAAGCACAGTGAGAATTGGGCTGGTATAAGATTTGATAGTAGAAAAAGCCAGATGCACCTCCATTTTCCCTTGAAATATCCTCAGCTCCTTCTGTCTTGCACCATTCATACTGGCCCTCATCTTTCCTGTATTATAATACAGGATAATACAGCACATTAGGGTAAGATAGGATATTAACGCAAGGACTCTTCCAGTTCATTTGCCTCTTGGCCTTTTGTACTGCCACCATCATTGTTCAGTACACATTTACTGAGCATGCAGGCAACATAGCATAGTTCATCAATGGCTAGCCTTGAAGTCACAAAGACCTGGGTTCAAGGCCTGCATCTGACATATATTTATTGTGTGTCCCGGAGCAAATCATTTCCCTGTCTCATTGCTCCAGGCTTTACTCCAACACTGTAAGTCACAGATGAGTTGCCATGTGAGATCTTCATTGGTGATGTTCCCATGTAAAAATTTCTCTGAAGGATGCGTTCACAGCTCAAACACATGGTTTTTTGTATACGTATTTGCATATATGCACATGCTCTGTGTATGTATATATGCATACAACCTGTGTATATGTGCATATATTTGCATATATAGAAAAAGAGAGAATAGCTATTGAATAATGATGATGATGATGATGAATATAACCACTAATAGTTATATAGCATGACACTGAGAGAGATACAGATAGGTAAGACCAGATCCTCTGTACCTGCTGACAACCTATAGTTCGGGCTGAGCCTAGCAATTTTATTAAAATATTAAAAACATGACTTGAAGCAAATTGTTGAAATCCAAAGTCAACTCTGAAAGCATCTAGCCATGGGTGCAATCAGAAAGTGTCCATCACCATATATGGTGGAAAAGAAAGAACATAGGATGGTGAGACAGAGAATATGGTTTCTAGTTCGAGGAGTCTGCTATGAGCCAGTTGCTTGACCCTCAGCAAGTGAATTCAACTCTCTAGCCAAGATTTTTGCAATGGCCTCAAGACTCTTCCCACTTTAGTTCATCTTCTACACTGAATTCTTTTCTTAAAACTGTGAATATTTCTGTAAGAAGAAAATATATTAAGTCTCTAAGACTTTAAGGTAATTTTTTTTTTGTTAACCAGAGATATGGGACAACATGTATATGGGGAAGTAGTAGATGTGTGTGGGAGCAGGAGTGGGGTGGATTGCAAGGATGGGAAAAGCCGTAGAAAAATTAGAGAGCACTGATTGACCTAGGTCTCAACTTTTCTGAGGACTAACCCTGATTGTGTCCAGTTCAAATGAAACCAGATCTATGAGGTGAGCGGCTCAACCTGATTTAATACCAGAGTACAAGTCATTAAAGTCAGTGGGCCACTGAAACTGTACAGAGTTTCCCCTTGTATAATATAATTCTTCTGAGTGGCTGTTTGCTTTTGAAATTGAAGCAAGATGTGCTACCCAGAATGCCTTGGTTCATTTTTGTTTAAGAAAGAGATGGCACCATACCCCCAAGTTATGTATACAGATGATTATTGCAAACTAGCAGGATGGAGGCATTTGAACCTCCTCACAGGTAAACTGCAGACTCCAAGGTTCATAATAAATAATAACAGTACTTTATTGTTCATATTGCATTATAATGCTGCCTGATGCAGAATTAACATAGGGAGTTGAACAAAATGTAAATGAGGGACTCAGGGAACTTGGACTTCAGAAGAAGGATAGAACAAGGAATCCAATAAAAAGGGAGCAGGAAGAGGAAGGAAAGATAAGAGGTCACAGGTCAAGACAAGAATATGCAGTAAAACTCAGAAATAAACAGTTCTCCCAAATTCAAAGATTTCCTTCAAAGCAATAAGACAAAGGCTTTCCAGTATTTCTTTGCACTGGCACTATAAAAATCATCCATAAACTGAAAGAAGCAGGGCTATAATTCAAATGAGTTTTTACTTCTAGATTTAAAGACCTGGGAGATGTAAAGGAAGTTTCTGGGTATTTGCTCTTTAGTTACTGTTCAAGATTTTTTCTCCAGTGTCCCCAAAACATTTCTGGAAGTAGATCCATGGACTTATTTTTCCCTTCTCAGTGTGCTTGGTACATGGTTGATGCTTAATAAATGCATCTTCATTGCTTAAATGAATATTTTGGACATGCTTTTCTTTCTTCTCTTATCTCTCTAAAGTCTTATCTGGGAACGATATGGATGTTAACCTTTTTCCTTCCTCCACACAAACTTATACACCATTCATTATCAAAATACATAGGAGACTTTTGGGGAATTATATTCATTTGATTGCAGTATATTTTAGTTTACTTTCATCAAATGAAAACCAGAAGAAAAGACATTTTTATCCAGAAGACTATAAGGTAACCAGAACCTGGCATCCTACTATGTTCAATTTCAGAGAAGAGAATGGCCTTCGGCTATTCCATTTTTCTCTCCTTAAAAATAGCACATTCTCTGGAGCACTTGACAAAGTGCTGCTCCTGTGGGCCAACCCCAGCCTTACACGGAAACCCTTTTGGGACTGTGCCAAGAATCTTTGTTGCCCATGCTGGGGATGGCTCCACCACAGTAAGGGGAGAGATTAATCAATCCAAGACAACATCTGTCAGGATATTGAGTTTGGCTCTTGTTATCAGCTGCCTGCACTTCAGGGGCTGTGTAATATTCAATTTGATTATCTCTCACCTGCAAAGAGTAAGTTTCTCTCTTTGCTCAAAAATCCCCGGAACTAGCTGAGGAGGAATCGATCTACCAGAGAAAATGCTGACAAGAAAACACAATCCGGAAACAGGACGCGGGGATGAGAAAGCAAGAAGGAGACAAGCTTTGACTCCCATCCTAACTGGTTTTTAATAACAGGAATTTGCTACAATTGGTTGCCTGCTCCTTTAAGAAGATGGTAGAATGAGAGACTCTTTATTTCTTCTGCCAATCTTAATTATGAAAAAATGAAGACAGGAGGACAGCATAGTTATTCTTGTATCTCTTTTCATGTTTTCATGAGATGAAGATCACTTTCTTCCTAGGAGAATCACTGTTTGGTCCACCATTACCTAATAAATTCCAGTGTTCTTTCTATAGTCAGTAAAAGTGTAAACCAGAATCTGCAAATGATAAAATTGCATAGACACAGTCATTGTATTTCTAAGTCTTATTGGTAGAGGGAATTTCCTCATCAGGAGTTCCCTATAGTACAGGGCTGTACTCCAAAAGGGGTGTGGGGGGCAGATATGTTATGACTGGCATTTCCACCTTCTCTGAGCTGTCCCTCCAGGGAAGACAGGAAAGTAAATTACACCACCCTTGTAGGCAATCAACATCAACAATCATTTATTACATGTTTACTGTGTGCCAGATACTGTGAAAAGCAAAAGGTATGCAAAAAAGCAGTCCCAAATTACAATATTTACATTAGAAGAAAGATATTCTCCACCTTTTATCTTCTTCATCTCCCTAAATACTTAACTTTTTTTTGTCGTAACTTCACAGCAGCAAAACTAATTGAAGGCCAGTCTTTGTTTCTGTGATTATTTGTAATTTATACCTTTCCTGTTTCCTCCATTTAAGTCTAATGAATATTAAACTTATTTGTCCATCCTTGTCTGCTCTACTGAAGAATGCAATATGATGTCGTGGAAAAAGGCATTAGATCAGGGCTGGAGTCAAGACTCCATCTCTGTGGCTTCTGATGAAATTCACTTCATCTCATTACATCTTAATTAGTTTATCTTTAAATGAAGGCATTGGATTAGATGGTTTCTGAAGTCCATTCTGGCGCCAAAGAGATTTGTCTTTCTAAGACTGTAGGAGAACCATTCATGTATTTCCAAATGCCAATTCAATATTTCCACTTGGATATGCCAACATTACCTAAATTCTAACATAGAATTACAGACCTCCTACTTAAAAGGAACTTAGATGCCAACCATCTCATGCAAGACAGACATCCTTAACGTAGGATGCACAATTTAAAAATATATCTATATGTATATATGTACATGTACATATATATTATTGTATTTAACAAAATTAGTTCCTTTATCATTAAGAACTCTTGTTCTAGAAGATTTTGTGTCTAAAACAAAATTCATGATATTCTTTCCCTTCTTATTACCTCACAATACTGACTTTTGTTCTTGGGTTGTCTAAAAGCTTTACTAATTATCTGATTTGCCAGTCTCCACACTTTGCAGTTTCCTTTATCTCTTCTCTCATAATTACATCCCGTGTGTTAACATCAAATATCTTGTTTTTAGTAGGTCGTTTATATCTGTATCTATATCTATGTCCTAATTATGTGATTTAAAAAAATTTCTAAAACCATTTAACCAGTATAAATCAATTAGAGTCTAAAAACCTGTTCATTTAGTACACACTTACTTTCTTTGTCAAGCAGACAGAAATGACAACCAATGGGAATATCAATTTGAAATATAAATTCATTGGAAAAATTTCATGGTAGAAGATTATGAGAATTACCACCTTCAAAAAAAAAGCAATGTAGAGAAGAAGGAGTTTAAAGAAGGCTAGGTAAAAGACCAAATTAAAGTCATCCCTCAGACATTTAAAGATAAAACAGGATAGAGGGCCACAAATAATTTTTTAAATAGAAAAATTCATCAAGAGTTTTTAACAAACACTTTTCACCCTCAAGGATAATGGGACTATCATATCTAGACTCTACCAAGGCAGTCTTTGGTATATTATGTAAAGAAGTGGAAATGTCACCGAAGGAAATAAAAAAGGCAGAAAAAGCATATGGATTAGACCAGGTGTTTACAGAAGAGATCCTTACTGGGGTAACAAATTTTGGGGGCCACAAAAGGATAATTTATTAAGGGAATATATCAGTGGTAAAGAGGGGGAAAGTATTGTGTTATTTTTTTAAATGGTAACTGAGAAAATACTGATAACTAATGACCCATACACCTGCTTTCCCGCTGAAACAACATTTTCATTATTATTTTCTGCATAAGAATTCTGGACATCCTCAATTAAAGTATTAGAAGGGAATAAGCAGGCTTTGAGGAATGATATTCTACAGGAGACTAGATCCTTAAAGTCACACAACTGTCTAAAATTGTAGAGAATACAAAGTACCACTGAGTTATTGTTTGTTTAGTATACAAAAAGGATTGACTTGGTAGAGCAAGATACCACCTTAAAATTTCTCCTCCAACAAAATTCCTTATATGCAAAAATCATACAAGATTGTTTGAAAGGTATAACAGAGACTCATTTGTTCCTCTACACTTTAGTTATTCATATCAAATGATACCATATTTTGGGGGGATTGGTCACCATTGTAATGGAGGTTGTCCAGCACAGAATCCAAATTGAAGAGGAATTCCTTATGGATGGTGAAGTTTGGCAGCTGCTTTTGTTAACAGATGCCATTTGCTTTGACTGCATAAAGCCCTGGAACATCATAGCCTCCTAAATGGGATATAGAATGTCTCAAAAGACTTTGGTTTCTTGATACACAGTGGTTCGAACAAGAGGATGAAGAACACACCTTGATGAGTGGCCCTTAAACTTTCTGGTGACATACCCTACCGCTAAATATAGATAGAGAGATAGAGAGATAGATAGATAGATAGATAGATAGATGATGGATGGATGGGTGGATGGCTGGATGGATGGATAGACATATGGATAATGAATATATACTTCCATTGTATGTGTGTACATATGTATGTATGCATGTGTGTATATATGTACATGTGTATGTATATAAGATTACAAGTGCCCTGAGGGGTTTACAACTGGGACAGAAAGGTCAAGGTTTAGAGCTTGCAAAGTAATGAGAAAGGATGGAGTTGGAGAGTACTGGGGATTAATGGAGTGAAGAATAGATGTAATTGTGTTGAAGAAAAGTCCTCTTATTGGCTACTGGGCAGATGGGATTCAAACTCTTCTTTCCACCCTCTGTTTGGTTGATGATACAGCACTTAGAATCATACTGTCATTTGTTCCATGTGTCATGGCCTCTCTTTTGAAGACCACAAGTTTGGACTATGATATACAGCTGGATGTCAAAGTAATAGAGGTCATCCATCAGTATATATATATTTTGAAGATAAATTATAAATGAACAGTGAATTAGGCCCAGAAGTGAACAAGATGATGAATATGGATCTTGGCTGCAGGAAATCATACAGCACTTTTTAATAGCTGCAGACTTATTGAGTCAAAGGTATATCTTCGTTCTAACCCAACAGTCATCCGGTGATCTTGTTATGATAGCAAGCTAAGGGATACTACAATGTGAAGAACTGAAGTTAAGGATCACTCAAAATGTAATAAAGAAGCACTTGCTGACCATAAGTAAGTCAAAATATCTTACAAATGAGAAGCAGTGTACTCATGTGCTCCAAGAGTAACCATGCAATCTGAAGAGAGCTCAAAGAAGGCCTCCACTATATTATGCACACTCCCTCTGGTAGATTTATGGGAAGACATGGAAAAAGGGGTATCCAAAATTTAATCAATAAATCAGTCAGTTAACAAGTATTAATTAAATACCTATTAAGTTTCAGGCACTGTTCTAGCCAGGTGTTGGATGGTTCCAGCATCCATCAATGACACGGATGATATTACAAATAAATTTTACTGTCCACCATGGAATGTAAATTGAAGACAGGTTCTCAGTGGTTGAATTCTTGAAACAAATTCTTGAAACAATTGTTGAAACAAGCTTATGAGGTAGGCAGAGAGGGTATTTTTATTTTCCTTCCCCCATATTTTATGTTATAATTATTATTTCTTTTTTTTTCCAATGAGGAGATGAGCGGGCTCTGAAAGGTTAAATGGATTGTTTAGTATCACATAGCAAGTATGTGACAGAAAAAGAACTAAAATGAAGGTCTTTTGATACTTAATCCAAAGCTCTTCTTTCCCTCTCTGCCTCTGTATTGCATCACTCACCAGGCACTGTGAGATCTCCCTTCAACATGTCTCTGGCGCCTAGGCTCTCCTTTGCACTTACACTGTTTCAAGTTCTTAGCATCTCATTGTCTAGTGCTATCCCTGCCCCTGCATTCATGCAGTGTTATGATTAATGTTTCTATCCCTCTGTGATTATGTTACTCTTCTACTTAAAAAAATCAACAACAAACCCATTTTACATGGAACAAAAGCCAGATTCCTTAACTTACGCGGAAATAGATCTACATTCTCATCAATATGGGTATGCCTTCCAACTGCAACATCTTGGAATCCATCTATGCTTTCCCCCTCATGTCCATGTCCTCCCATAAATCTTGACTAGGTGGTACAAGCAACGTTGACATTCAAGATCTTGCAAATCTGGAAACTTCTGTAAAATTTGGGTTCAATCAACTCAATTAAATCAGAGGGCCACATGTGGCCTTGAGGCTGCAGGTTCCCCACCCCTAGTCTAGAAGATTCCTATTCATCTTTTAAAATTTAACTTACATATAAACTGCTTTATGAATCTTTTCTGCATCACCTGGTTGGAAGTGATCTCTCCTTCCTCTGACCTTACCATCCCTTTGCCATTTAACTACCTAATAGTCTTGAATTTGTGGTATTCTCTGTTCTGAGGTTCACTGAAAGTTGGACTATGATTCACTTTAGAAAGAACACATTATTAGCTGTCCATCACTGACAGTTCATTAGCTTTTAGAGCTTCCTGGGACTGGTCACACTGAAAATGGGACATGAAACTGTTTTAGGCATTGCAATTAAAGCAGCATGATGAGAGATATTCTAATGTGTCCTTAAATGTTACCTAACTGTACACTGAGGAAGTCACTAAATTTGTCACAATTTAAATTGTTCGACTTATTTTAAAGAGAAGAAAGATGCCACAGTAGATAGCAGGCTGATCCTGGAGTCAGGAATACTGTCAACAACATTTATGTAATCTTACAAGGTTTGCAAAGGGTTTTTTGATTTGATTTGATTCTCACAACAGTCCTGCAAGTTAAGTGCTATATAAAGATCTCCATTTTAGAGATGGAAAAACTCATGCTGTGATATTCAGGTAGACACCTCCTCACACCTAGAAGATTGGCTAATATGAAAGAAAAACACAATGATAAATGTTGGAGGGAATGTGGAAAAATGGAGACACTAACGCACTTCTGGTGAAGTGGTGAACTGATCCAATCACTCTGAAGAACAATCTGAAATGATTCCCTAAGAGTCATCAAATTGTGCACACCCTTTGACCAAAGAATACCCCTACTTGGTTGTATCTCAACGAGATCAAAGGAAAAGGATCAAGATATACAAAAATACTTATAGCAGCTCTTTTTGTATTGGCTAAGAACTGAAAATTGAGGGAATGCCCATCCATTGGAGAAAGACTGAACAAACCTATGATGGTGATGGAACACTATTGTGCTCTATGAATTAAGTAACAGGACAGGTTCAGAAAAGCCTGGGAAAACTGATATGAATTGATGCAAACTGAAGTGAGCCAAACCACGAGAATATTGTACATGATAACAGCAATGTTGTACAATGATCAGCTATGCTATTCTGATGAAGATAGTGATCTGAGACAATTCCAAAGAATGTAGGATGAAAAATGTTATCTACCTCTCAAGAAAGTTGATGGAGTGTGAGTGCAGAAAGAAGAATAATTTTTTTCACTTTATTTTTCTTGCTTTTGTTGAAACAAACATAGCTAATATGGAAATATGCTGTGCATGATTTCACATGTATAATTTACATTTCATTTCATATCAAGAATATTTGGAACTCAAAATTTTAAAAAATGGATGTAAAAACAAACAATAAACTTATTTTTTAAATGCATAAAAGATTATTCGAATTTTGTTTTATTTTCCTTGTTAGTATGTGCGGCGGGATTTGAAGTAATGACTTCCAGGCTCCCAGTACAGTTTAGTCATGTTATTTCCATGCTTAAAAGCCATCAACAATAACCCATTATATGTTGAATAAGATCCAAATTCCTGAAATGGTTCTATGTTCTCAATGATAGTATTTTCCCTGATGCTGCTAATTACAACTCACCCATGTCTCCCCCTGCCTGCACCTTGTTTTCAGGTTCTGCTTCAGATCCATACTACCTGTATGATCATGGTAAAGTCACATAACTACTCAGTTCTTTTCTCTCTTCCCCCCCACCTTCATCCTAAGACTATAAATTTATACAGGAGATTCCCATGTTTATGAAATAAATAGGCCTGGAAAAAACAAATAGCTTTTTGTGAAATGAAATATATTTTTGCTTTTGAATTTTTAACTGTTTTTTCATATTGGCTTCTCAACTAAAATCCATTTTAAAAAAGGCAGAGGAAACTGGTCTGGATTATCTGGGGAGGTACTGCGAAGTTCTTTTAATAACCTCAAGCTTCTGTTTAAAACAAATTCTTACTTTTTAAAAATACTAATGTTCTTCCAGTGCTACTGTATATGACTGCAGGTCATGGAATACTACAGTTTCTGAAGAAATGAAATTGAGGAGATCTTCCAAAGGACAGCAGCAAAGCTCATGGTAGGTGTGCACATGCCAGAAAGCATTACAAATGAGGAATTATGCAGGAGAAGTGGTGTAAAAATGTCACCAGAGAAATACCATCTCCAAAAGAAGAAAAAGACAGGCTGGTGACATGGCAAGGCAAGAAATAATCATGACGGAAAGCCCATGAGCTGCACTGGCATCCGTCAGATGTCAAGAGAAATTGAGGAAAGGGAAAGCCCCTTGAAAACGAAGTGAAAACCAAGGAGCAAATGTATGGGAAGATGTTACAAGTGTTGCACAGGATATAGTGGCATCGATGGATTGTGACCTGCCACTAGAAGAAAACTGCAATTAGAAGGAAAATCAGAATGGATGGATCCATTGGAATATTAAGAAAATAATAACGTATATTTATATGAATATAAAGAACAAATATCAGTTCTATCTTATGGATAGTGAAACAGATTCATGGGGGTTACAGAGTTTCTAAGTGTAGAGTCCAGAATTTGAACTTAAGTCTCTCCTGATTCTAAGTACCCTGAAGGCAACAACTCTGCTTTGTGCATTTTAAAAAAAAAATATATACCTCCTAGATTATTGTTGTTCGGTTGTTTCAGTTGTGTCTGATTCTTTGTAACCCCATTTGGGATTTTCTTGGCAAAGATACTGGAGTGGTTTGCCATTTCCTTCTCCAACTCATTTTACAGATGAGGAAACTGAGGCAAACAGGGTTAAGTGCTGGGTCACACTGTTAGTAAATGTATGAAGCCAGATTTGAATTGAAGAAGATAAGTCTTCCTGATTCCAGGCCTGGCATTCTAGCCACTGCTCCACCTACCTGGAACTATGGAAAACTATATTTTCCATAGTACCTGGTATATATATTACATAGTAAGTGTTTTGAAATGTGTTGATGGATGGAAAGCTTCCTGAGGCCTGGACTTCATATCACCTACTTTCTTTATTGTTCACCCTGTAGTGCCCAGGATTATTGTTCCATAAACATTAGGGACTTGTTCTCATTGACCGACCACCACTCAAAGCTTAGTCAGATCTTTATGATTTCATAGGAAGCTCACCATTACCTCCTGGACTAGAAGAATTAAAAAATAATAATAGCAAAGGTAGATCTGATGAGACATCCCCCTATTTCCAAATCAAAATACCTTCTAAAGTGGGATTGTTTTCAGGTGATTATTATATACAGTTGTCATATAGCATAGATAGTATTATCACATATCATATATGACCAAATAATTATGTGCTAATTATCTTTTGTATTATATATTAAACATAAGACATAATCATTGCATATATAATATCAATAATATATAATACCAAGATAGCAACATAGAAAAAGGTACTATGTCCCTCAAAAGAATGCACTAGAAGGAATCAGGGGGTTCCTCAAGAGAAAAAGAAGAGTTCTTCTCTTTTTAGCTTCAATGTCTAAGTCCTGTATTCCTAGGCAAGCCAAGTTGCTAGAAGAGCCCACATACAACTGACACCTCTCCATTTCCTTAAACACCCCATTAACAAACTCATTCTCTCTGGGACCTAGATCCAATTAAGAGTGAGGGTAGTGGAGAGGGGAAATGTAAGTGAAGCAACTTTAAGGCACTCTCTCCTGGGAATAAGAGCAAGTTTTATTAGAGCTGGGGCCCCTCCTCCTTCTCCTCTCTCATTTTCCTGCTCCCCAACCCCCCACGTCCCAACCTCCTTCACAGAAGGCATCAGGACAAAGAAACACCAGGCATTCAGCTCAGGAACAGAAAATAAATACACTGGGAATACTCCACAGCCCCTGACTGAATACAAAGCAGTAATTCAGTACAGAAGCTGCTGGTCTCCTCAATGAGGAGAGGTGAGAGCCTGCACTGAACTACACTGCTGAGGCCTAGAAAAAAGGCACTTGCTGAATGCTGACTGCTGCCTTCCTTCTATACTGTGACTTTTTCCAGGAGAAGGAGTTGAAATGTAATAGGAACTGAAGGAGTAGGGAGAGAATTGGCCACAGAATGCTCCAAGGGGAACGAGGAGACAACAAGATAAAAGGGAAAGAAAAAAATGAAAAAGGACCAAAAGATAAAGGGGGAAAAAGTAAGAAAAAAGAAAAAAAAGAAATAAATGGGACAAAGTATGGGTGGTAGAAACTGATGATTAGAAGAAGAAAGGAAGAGAGCAGGAGAGAGATAGACAGACAGATAGACAGACTAGCTGGTCATTTAAAGCAGAGTTGAGTGTTAGGTGCAAGGCCTGAACTGTTTATGGAAATGAGTTCTTTTCAGGTCTCCGTGAAAAATTTGCTCAATAATCTTTCAAAAATCAACTCAGTCCTAAACTTATTTTTCCTGTCTATAAGATGGGATAATATGTTTACGTTCCTTTCCCAATCTCACAGTGTTTTTGTGAGGGTTGATCACATAGTATATTTGAGGTGCTTCGAGTATCCTAAACTGTTAGATTAACTTTTGTTTATTTATGAGAAGTTCCTGTATATTGCTGGTGTTGAATAAATATTAAATCATATACAGGCTTTGAGGTCATTCAAGGGATAATGGCTTCCTATTCTTTGAGGAAGAACTTTAATTTCATCTTCCTAAACATAAGCTATCCATCTAAAATATCACTATAGTGCAGCCCTCAGCCTTGTTGTCATTCAGTTGTGTCAGCCATGGCGGACTCTTTGTGACCCCAGTTGGGATTGTGTGGCAATTACTGGAGTAGTTTTCCATTTCCTGTTTCAGTTCATCTTACAATTGAAGGAACTGAGGCAAACAGGATTAAGTGATTTGCCCAGGATCACACAGCTACTAAGTACCTGAGGCCAGATTGGAGCTCACCAAGATGTCTTCCTGACACTAGGTCTGGTGCTCTTTGAGCTGTGGTTGCCACCTAGCTTTCCAACCCTCAGTCCTACTTGTCTTCTTTTGTCTCTTCCCCCCCCTCTAGTCATCCTCTTCTCTAAGGATGGAAATAGAAATGAAGGTAGAAAAAGGAGATAAGGAGGAAGCTTGGTCCAAAACTGGAGAGAGGACAGAGAGGAAGCAGAGATCAGTTCTGATTTCTCTCCACTACCATGGAAACTTGAGCCCTAATTATTGCTTTTAAAACAAAACAAAATCCTTTCCATTGATCAATCCTCAACTACTAGGTTTCCATTGGCCTCTTTCCTTTCACTAACAAGTTTCTAAAGAAAAAAAAGTCTATAGGTAGTGCCTTGATTTCTCATCACACATACAATTATCAACACCTTGGAATCTGAATTTTCCCCCTCTACTAAAACTGCTTTCTTTAAGGTCACCACAGATCTCCTAATTACCAGGAGTCTTTTCACAAATTTATCTTCCTTCATCCTGAGCAACGGAATGTTATGACATTCCCAACCTCACTCCTTGATTCTCTGCCCCCTTGGCTTCTGTGATACTGATCTACTCATTCAACTCCCACATCTTTGACAGCTGTGCCTTAGTTTTCATCATGGATTGTGCTTCCTCTTTCTATCCCTTAAATCTGAGAGTCCTTCAGGATTCTGTCATCAACCTTCTTCTCTCCTTTCTATATAGTCGCCCCCTTAACAATCTCATCCAATTTCTTCAATCATGACCTTTTAGCAAAGAACTAAAATCTATATCCGCATTCTGATGTATCTCTGTATTCCCAACTGTCTGCTGGACTTCTCCATGTGAATGTTTTCACAGTATCTCAAAGAATATCCAAAATGGAATCCATTTGCTTCCTCCCCAAGTCTACCACTTCTCTTAATTTTCTTTGTTGTATTGATCCCATCACCTTTTCAGTCACCAAACCCTTCACATCATTTTCAGCTCTTCTCTTTCATTCACCTTCTCACATCCAATCAGGTGAAAATTCCTGTCAGTTCTTCCTGAGCCCTGTTTCTCACATGTATGTGTCTCTCTCTCTTTGTTCTATGACTTGCACACCACTGGTTCAGTCATTTATTACCTATCTCTTGAATCATTTGTTGTAAAAGTCTCCTAAGCAATTTCTTTTTTTCAGTGTCGGTCCTCACTAATCCATCTTTCATAGAAAATTTTCATTTTCCAAAATCCAAATCCAATTTTCTAAAACTTTGCATTGCCATTTTCCAAAAGTATAAGCTTGAGGATATAATGTCTCTGCTATGGGATATTCAATAGCTCCACATTTCTTGCATGACAATACACACAATCCTGCACCTTACTTTGAATGCTATCCCTAATCTTTCTCCATTCTGCCTTTTCAGCCTTATTTCATACTCCATTTCATATCATCCAGTCAAATCTTGCACTAAGCATGTGTGTTGGGACAGTGAACCAAAGGTGTTGGTCATCTCCCTACATGCTCCATTTCCAACCTGGCTGCCAGCTGCTTCCTGATCTCATTTTTTCTTGCACATGCTTCTCTATACCTGTCTATCATCCACTCTTCTTTCTTCAAGGGCCAAGTTAAGGACAATCAGTAACTTGAAACATTTTCTGTTGTGTCCAGTTAAAAGTGATTCTTTCATCCCCTTTCTATTTTATATCTCATGCAGTTATTACATTCAAAATTGTATTATAGGTAATGTAACACTATTAATAGTTAATTGCACATATGACAGTCTCCTATTAGATTTTAAATTCTTTGAGGTCTATTTCTTATCCTATCTTTTTATTCACCTAGCACAATGTTCTGTACACTGAAGGTGCTTACCACATGTTTATTGACTTGAAGTGAATGAAGAAAATGTCCTTTGAAGAATATTATTTGGCTGAATAAAACATAATGGATGCATTGGGAATGGAGGGAACTCATGCCAAAAGTCTCTATTATTGCTTATAATAATTTTTTAAAAATATTTTTATTCATCTCACTAAATAATTTCCAATTACATGGGAAAAATTAACAATCATTTAAAAAATTAATTCCAAATTATGTGTCTCTCTCTTACCCCTTTCCCTTTCTTGAGAAACCAACCAATATGATTAGAATTCTACACATGATATCATGCAAAACATTTCCATATTAGCCATGCTTAAAAAGAAAATACAAACAAAATAAAACAATTAAGATTAATATAGTAAAAAAAAAGTACACTTCATTCTCCATTCAGAGTTCATTAATTCTTTCTTTGGAAATTTTTCATTTTTCATCTGGAATTGTCTTGGATCATTACCTTGATCAGAATATCTAAGTATTTCATAGTTGATCAACCTTACAAAATTGCAATGACTGTGTACAGTGTTCTCCTGGTTCTGCTAACTTCACCTTGCATGAATTCATGTAAGTCTTCTTAGGCTTTTCTGAAACCCTCCTGCTTGCCATTTCTCATAGCACAACAGTATTCCATCATGATCATATACCATAACTTGTTCAGCCATTCCCCAATTGATGGGTATAACTTCCACTTCCAATTATTTGCCACTACAGAAAGAGCTGCTATAGATATTCTATACAAATAGATTCTTTTCCTTTTTCTTTAATCTCTTTGGGATACAACCTAGTACAGTTGTTGTTCAGTCATAAGGTATGCAATTTTATGACCCTTTGGACATAGTTCCAAATTATTCTCCAGCATGACTGGACCAGTTCACAATGCTATCAACAGTGGGCATCACTGTCCCAATTTTTCCATATCCCCTCTAGCATTTGTCCTTTGCATTTTTGTCATTTTCCTTTTAAGAAGAAAAACACCGATATATCCATACAGAGTTCTTTTCTTTTTAAAGGAAAAACTGATTAATACAGATAATATAAAACAAATAGACCCAATTTCCTGTTTCAGAAACTATCTAGATAAAAAGAACCAGGTATTTAAAACATGTGACTATATTGAGATGTGATTCAATCATTTTCATTATATTTATTTTCTCTCCTTAACAAACAGCTTTGATGATGGACCCTTCCTCCTCTTTAATACTATCAACTATTCTACTCCTCAAGTTGTCTTTGGCAGATAAGCTAAAATAGGGAGCTTTGAGATTTAACAATACCTAGCAATTACATCATACTTAAAAGCTGGCCGATTCTTTTATATAGGTTACGTTGTTTGTACTTACTAACACTTTGTGAGATTGGCACAATAGATATGATTATCCCAGTTTTCCAGATGAGGAAACAGACTTAAAAAGTTTAGTGGCTTGTGAATTGTGACAAAGTGACACCTTAACATCACTGGTGGTATGGGAACCCAGATCTTTCTCAAAGTCTACTCTATTTACTGTACCATGCTATCTAGTCAGTACTATTATCTGAGGAATTCTGGGTATGATAAGTAGTTATTTGACAAGTCTGCAGGGAAAGTACAGATGCATTGAATGCTGGTGAGGAGTGGCACTCAAGAAAGAGTAAATGCTATTGTCTAACACATTGTGATGGAGCTCTGGGTGCTGCAAGTGAAGATAGATTATAGATGAATACATATATGCATAAGGAAGAATTTGGTAGTGTATAATGTAGAGGGGATTAATATGTACAGGGTAGAGGAATGGATTAGGTGATGCCTAAAATCCTTTCCAACTCTGTGCTTCTATATAATCCTATAATTCTTAGTGGTACAAGCTTCCTCAGTGCATGTAAATAGGACTATATGTCTGTGCAGGGTATACCTGTTATTAGGTTATCTACAGTCAGAAAAAAAATCACTGAAGAAGCTATAGAAAAGCTTCACTGCTCAGTAGCAAGAAGGAAGAGAAAACACAAAATGATAATAAGGTGTTGTTTCCTTGGAACCTTAAAGAGATGGGAACAAAATTAACAATCTTTTTGCAATGAATTTGGTTTGAACATTGTGCAAAAAGCCTAATGCAGGGTTAGGTACCAAGGCACAGATGGAATATAATAGATCTGGGCAAGGTAGGACCAGGAAAGTGGACTCATGCCACTAAATGAGACAAAAAGGAAGGAATTATGCCATGATTTTGATGTTATTTGTCCTGTAAAAATTATGTATCCTAGTGGGTCAGACACTCAGACAGTGAGCAAGAGACTAGGGAAGCCTCTGTCTCTCCATTACCCTGATTGATGGCTGCTGTGTGCAGCAAATAAAGCTATGTGCCAGGTTAATACTATACATATTAGGAAGAATTTGGGGTGTATGCCATTTTTATTATGGAATAATTTTTCCTGTATGCACACTTTCATTTTTCTTGCCTTTCAACTAGATTAAATACTGTAAATCACAGCTTTATTGATAGGAAAGGAGATATATTCATTACTTTTGGAAATATTATCTCTGTGAGAGAAACTTCCCTAATGAATGACAGAGAGAAAAATTTTCCCAGGCCAAATGGACCGACCATTGGAACAGACTGCACTCTGACCTAGTCATAAACCTAAGTATCCCTAAGTCACAAAGGTTTCATTGGATAAATTATGATGAAACTATCTTCAAAATGTAGTTGCAAAGATGCAGTTGCAGGTATCTTTAAAAATTTCACTGGCCTAGAATTTTTTTTCACCCATTCTTGTCTACTCTCTTGGTAATTTTGATGCATAATTCCCCCTTCTCCTTGCCTTTATTCTGATATCTTCAATCAGATGGATAACAGGGAGGATTATATACCCTATACAATATTTATTGATTATCTACATATACCCAAGACTGTACTAGAAATTATGAGGAAGATAAAGGAATCATTGGATATTAGCTCCTGATGTTCAAGTCTTCTGCTCTGAATAAATTACATTTTACAATATGGAAAATAATTTGTGGCTCTACTTGCTGAACCATTGTAAGTGATCATTTATGCCTGGAGTGGATCAAAAGATGTGTCAGTAGACTGGAGACAGGAAAATGTTACGATTTCAAAAAGAAGATGAGTATCTCAAATTAGAAGCTGATGATCTTATTGCAGATTCCTGGTAAAATTTTGTCAGGGATTATGAGAAACAATCTGTAAGCCCCAAGAAAAAGGAAGAGGACAGCTAGCTGGCATAGTGGATAGAGCACTGTGCCCCCAAGTTCAATCCAGCCTCAGACACTTACTAGTAACATGACACTGGCTAAGTCATTTAACTCTGTTTGCCTCAGTTTCCTCATCTGTAAAATGAGCTGGAGAAGGAAATGGCAAACCATTCCAGTTTCTTTGCCAAGAAAACCCCAAATGGGATCACAAAGAGTCATACATAACTGAAACAACTGGACAACAACAGCAACACAGAAGCAAAGGAATGTGTAACCTCTAAGTCAGAATAGTGTCTTTATGACAACATCATGCCAGACTAATGTTATTTTCTTTTTTGACAAAGATCGTAGAAGGAACTTCATGGGCCACCCAATCAACCTCTACATTTTACAGATCAGGAAAAAGTCTAAGAGGTGAAATGACTTGTCCCGGGGTCTATTAAGAGGTAGAGCCAGGATTTAGAAAACAGGTCCTAGTCCACTCAAATACTAGGGTCCATCCTCACAAACTATCCTGTATTGAGCTACTTTGTCTATATTTTAATTTCTTCATGATATAGGTATGTGGTATGTATGTTTATATGCACTTGTTGTCCCCCAAATTGAAATATAAGTTAATTGTGAGCAGGGATTGTTTCATTCTTTGTACTTATATCCTCAGCATCTAACACAATGACTGGCTCATGGTAGTTACTAAATAAATACTTCTTGATTGATTGATTAAAAGCCTATTTCTTTTCTACTGCAATGCATTGGAGATTATATATATATATATATATGTGTGTGTGTGGTTTTTTATATATGTGTGTTTGTGTATAAATGTATGTTTGTGTACACATGTGTACACCTATGTATACAAACATACATACACACAAATAAGGGTAACATGACAGACAAAGCCTATCTGGATTGCAATAAGGCATTTATTAGTCTCTTCCAATGTCTTTGTAAAAAATATGGAGAGATATGACCTATATGATAGCATGATCAATAGATATGGAATGTATTGAATGAAGAAAATGTTTTCCATCTGGAGGGAGATCCCTAGTGCAGTGTCCTGGTTATTTGTCCTTGGATAGCTTCTGTTCAATATTTTTATCATGAGACAGCTAAGGCAATGCAGTAGATAGAAGGACATGGAGGCAGGAATACCAAGTTCAAATCGTACTTCAAGCCTAGCACAGTTTATTCCATATTTCCAGAACCCTCTTATGAGAGTGGCTAAAACCAAATGAGACCAAGGTTTCATTTTCCCAGGCATCCATAGGGATGCATTGAAAGTTTTGTGAGACAAGGGCAAGACTTCCTGTGTCATTACATTTTAATAAATCCCATGACTATGTTGTTATTTATACATGTTCTTTTTCTGGGTTCACTCATATGTGGCCCTCCTGGGATTGTTTTTAAGTTTCACTTGTCAATGAAGCTCTACCTTATCCATTTCTATCTCTTGCTGGTTTCTTTTCTCCTTATTTAAAAACCTTGTTTTTTTTTTCCTTTTGAACCTCCCAAGCTACTTCAAACATACTACAAAAAAAAAATGCCACATTATACAACAGATACGTCACTTGACTACACAGAAAATGCTATACAACTGTGTGTTTCTTTCACCATAAATACGGCTGAAGCTACGATAGGGTAATTGGCTAAATGCCTGTCAGTTTAATAACAGAGAGAGTTCGGGTTTACACCCTGAGAGGTGCAGTCTATAAATTTCACCAGTTGTACTTTGCAAACAAATGAAAGCATTTCCACAAAAAGAGAGAACTAGAGATCTAGAGAAACACAAAAAGAAAGGGAGAAAAAGAAAGGGATTTTGGAGGTGGCAAAGGAGGGGGTAGTAGGAGGTGGGAAAAAGCTTTATTTTTTCCCATTCAATGCTATGGAAGCTGCTTGCCAACAGATTTCAGATTTCAGGTTTCAGATCTGGTATTTGGTAGGGTTTGTTTGCATTGTTAGGAATAGAAAGCAGGAAATCTGAGTACCCTGCCTCAGTTCTGCTCCTTGTGTAAACTGGTGGGTGTTAAAAAGCAAAGCCCAGATGGGAATGAGAGGGGGAGAAAAAATAAAACAGAAAGGAAAGAGAAGTGGAGGAGGAAAGAGGAACAGAAAAGACTTGTGGAAACACATTTGCCAAGAAGAGTAACAAGAAAAAAAAACTTTCTTTCATTTTTTTCTGCCCCTAATGCCCTTGTTTCCACAGAGTCAGTCCTCAGGACCTTAGATCAGGTTTTTAACGGGAATTTGTAAGAACGAACTATCTCTTGCTTCAGTCTGTGAATTAAATTGGCAGTTGTGATAGCAAACAGTTGTACAGGAAAAAAAAAAGGGAGGAAGACACTGATTTTAATCTGCATCATTATCATTAAACAGCATTAATTAGGTACCCACCTGCTTATGGAACTGTGTTAAAACCCTGGGCAATAGAGGTTTAAATAGATAACATCCTTCCCATGTTTTATAGAGATCACTGACAGAAACAAGTATATGAAGGAAAATCAAAATCTTCATATTCTAAACTGTGTAAGTTTGCTCTTGCCAGAAATGAGCTGAAAAAAAATGCTGGCACTAGCAGTGGAGTAGGGTAATGGCAGTGGTGATAGTGGTGAATTTTTAACATTATTTTGTGGGATAAGTTGAATAATGAACTGCATGAAAGTTTTAAAAGCCTTTGCTAGATTCTACCACCCCCTCAAATCATGCTTTATATCTTCTCCCTATTTCTCATTTTTTAAAAATCATTTTTCTATGTCTCACTTTCTTAGCCAAATTATTAGAAAGCTTTCCATACTCCTGGCCTCTATTTCTCTTCTTCTTACTGCTAAACTCTTGGCAATCTAGATTCTGACCTACTAATTCAACTGCAACTGTTCACTCGAAAGTTATCAATGATACCTTCAACTGTCAAACTGGATGGTTTTTTTCTCAGTCTGTCCTTCATCCTTCATTCATTTGCTTCATTTTCCATTGATGACCACTCTCTCCTCTGGGATATTCTCTCCAAGTTTTCATGATCGTACTCTCTTTGGGTTCTACTCTTGTCTATCCATTCATACATCTCTTTTGTTGGTTCATCATCCCTTTCAAGACTGTAACTGTGAATGTTCCTCAACATTTGGTCTTGATTCTTTTTTTTTCCCATTTACACTCTTTCTCTCTTATTTATATCATTAGCTTTTCTGGATTTCATTGATGAAGATGGCTCTCAGATCTATGTATCTTGCTCCATTCTTCCCACATTTCCAAATATCTATAGACATTCCAAACATCCTGGAGACAACTACAAGTCAACATATACAAAGGAGAACTCACTCTCTTCCCCACAAAATTCAACCCCTTTTCCAAACTTCCTTGTTTCTGATTAAAGCAGAACCATTATTCCAGTGTCCCAGGTTCATAAACTTGGTATTATTGCCCACTACTCATTCTCACTCACACCCAAATATTGAGTCAGTTGCTATCTCCACAACATCTCGCATAGCTGACTAATGTTCTTCTACTCATACAGCCACCATCTCACTTCAGGACCTCATCACCTTTTGCCTAGATTATTGCAACAGCCTTTTAATTTGTTTTCCTTCAAGTTGCTCCCAGTCTTGCCTATTGTGATCACTGCTGCCAAATTGACTTTTCTTAGCACCAGATCTGATCTCTCAGTAATTTACCCTCCCTTGACCTTCCTCTCTCCTCCTCTTCTTTCCTCTCCTCTCCTGTTTCTATTCCTTTCCTCCAAGACTGGTTCAGAATGAATATAAATAATAACTGTTTCTCTTTTGCCTGAGGGTCTTCCTCTCCCAGTTTGATTTTTTTTTTAATTGAAGAAGGGGTCATCCCTTAACTCACTTCTTAAAAAATTCTATTCACTGAATGGGCATTACCTCATTCAAAGTGAGAACTTGAAAAGATCTTAGGCTAAAAGAGTCAGGGCCTCCCATTGTATCCTGGGCCATTTTCAGTTGTCCTCATGAATATCTGGCCACTAGACCTAGATGCTCTGGAGGAGAATGTGAAGTTGGTGACCTTATCAATCCCTCCCTCACACAAGTCAAAGTCAATTGCAAGTCATGTCATCATCCCCTCGATGGCATGATCCTCTTTGAAAACAAGGACAAACACACAACAATTTCTTATAGTAAAAAAAATTATGTAAACTCTTCTATGTAGCTTATAAAGTCCTGCAGAACCTAGGCCCAATCTATCTCCTGAGATTCACTGTACAAATGAATGAACTCACCTTTCTGTACTCTGCAATAAAATCAAACTGAATATTCTGTTTCTCACCTACAACTCTCCATCCTCTGTTTCCACGCGTTTCATTGTGTATTCCTGACATCTGGAACACACCTTACATTCAGCACACCACAGAATTCAGTTCTTTCACCAAGATACAGTTCAAGCACCACTTTCTAAATGAAGTCTTCTATGAGCCTCCAACTGCTAGTAATCTCTCCCCTAAGCTGCCTAGCATTTAACTATTTTGCATTTATTTGCTTTATATTTATTCCTTATATACTTATACAGAGAAGAAGAAGGAGGAGTAGGAAGAAAAAAAGAAGAAAAGGAAGAAAAAGAAGAAAGGGAAGAAGATGAGGAAGAGAAGGAGGAAAAGGAACAGGTCAACAATGACAACAACAGTTTTCAAACTAAAAGCCTATGAGCTTGAATTTGATTCTTGGAGAAACTGTAGAATGTTTCATGAAGGAGATAGTAAATATCTAAACATTGAATCAATGATTGTAAAGAACCAGCCTCCATCTATCAAATACAGGTAACGTCACATTAAATTTATTCCCTTTCCTCAGGTTAACAAGATCAACAATGGGAATGTTGTGGATGTGGTTAACCTAGGTATTAGCAAAACATTTGATAATGTACCTCATTATTCTTATAGAAAACATGTAGAATGATGAGGAATTCTTAGTCTAAGCTTCAGAAACACTTAAAAATGTTTAGATAGTAGTATTTCAATATATTTTGTTACCTGGGTAATACTATGTATTTTATTTCACTTATTTAAAAATACTATTCTGAGAACTGGTTCATAAGATTTATCACACTGCCAAAAGAGTATGTGACATAAAACAAATAAAGAATCCCTGAATTAAAGAATACTGTAAATTCAGAGAAGTCATTAAGTTAATGATTTAGTGATCACTTGTTGAAAGCTCTCCAGGGGAATCCCTCCAGGGAGATATTGGCCCTGAATGGCTTGACATTTTTCTCTATGACTTAGAAAAAGACATTTGCAGATGAAAAAAAGTAGAAAAAATCATCAAATAGTGTGATAGAGTTAGGATCCTCCAAAACACCAAAGACTAAAAAACTGGGAGTCTAAGATGAGATTCAATAGGATAAGTGTAAAGTCTTACACTTGGGTTCAAACAATCATCTTCCTAAGGATAGGATTGTGTTTTAGTGTATTCTTACATTCACGATGAGTTATCAGTGTGCTATGACAACCAAAAAAGGCAAAGTGCTCTTGCTCTGTTTTGTGAATTACAGTTTCTAGAAATGAGGAGGTAAAAGTTTTGCTGTTCTTATTATGAAAATGATGCTACTGAATCAAAGAAATAAATCAATGTTTCTTATAATTTTCATATTCCAGAAGTACTAAATAGTTTTTCTGCATTACAGTATTTACCACAAGAATGAGGAAAAAAAAATCAAATGTATAGTTTTCCTGAAAAAACAAAAGCATATGTATGCATATAAAAAATGGATAGACAACATCTGGAGAAATATGTTCAGTTCTGAGTAGCACAATTTAAGGAAGAAATTCATAGTCTAGGAAAACATCTAAAGGATGACAACTAAGTTGGTAAAGAGTCTGGAGTAAAGGAATGATTATAGGAATTGAGAATATTTATTCTGGAGAAGAGAATATTCACAGAAGATATAAGAGCTGGGTTGAAGAGTTTGAAGGGCTGACATGTGGAAGAGGGATTGGTCCCAGAGGGTATTACCAGAATGGATGGGAGCAGGCACTAAGAGGTAAATTTAGGCTCTATGTCAAAAGGAAAAAGAAATAAAATTCAAAATAAGAACTGTTCAAACTGGGGTAGGAGGCTGCATCAGGTGACAAAAGATCTCCCTTCATTGGAAATCTACAAGCAGAACCTAGGTAACCACATGTCAAGTGTTGAGTATGGAGTGGATGAGATAATGATTCTGGCTTCAATTCTAAAATTCTGTTATTTTTGTAAGACTCCGTCTAGTACAACATATCTGAATTGTTGTAATCATTGAGTCTGCCTTCAGATTTCTTGTCTGTTTCAGAAGGTGAGTATTTGGACTTGGGAGCAAAAAAGACATACAACATAATTATAACGAATATTTATAACTCATTTGCCTTGGAAAGTAGAGGGTTGTTGTAGACTCCCAGTTATCATTGTATCCCATTAGAGGTCTGATGTCACTGAGAGTAAGTCTTGTCTTATCGGAGATAGCAACGTATCAGTATATAACGATTAGAATTGCTGAATAGATTTATGGTCAAGACACAATGTTCACATACCATGTTATACCTCATTTATGTACTTATAATAATTTGTTTTTATCTTGATGTGTTAGAAATCTTACTAGATTCTAAGTTTCTGGAAGGCAGAGACCAAGTATTACCTAACATTTGTCTCTTCTTCAATTACTTAGCACAGTGTTCTGCACACAATAGGAGCTTAATAAATGTTTGTTAAATTAAGACTCTTCTTTTACTTGCTCCAGAAAAGGAACAGAATGAACATGGATCTGTGACAATAGAGAAGTTAATTTTTGTAAAAATAATTGTACATATGAGCAGTATAAATGTAGGTACTGAAAGTGTCATGACTCAAAGCTAAGAGTATATGATATAATCCCCATGAAAATCAGGAATTAGAGTAGAGGAGAATTTTGTGGGGATCAAAACTCTTAATCATTTTGATGCTGAGACAGAATTGAAACACACATTTAGAGGTGCCCTATAAACAGAATGAGAGGCAGAAGTGAATTAAAGGAAAGAAGCTGAGGAAAAAGAAATTATCATGGATGTAGAGATGATAGGTGAGGTGGAGAGATGATGGAGATAACATGTCTTAGACTATATTAACATAAAACAACCAGATTCAATCATGACCCAAGTTCTCATTTCATCTGACCAATCTGTTTTTTCTGTATAAGGTGATTACTATGCTAATTGTAACGTTTTGTGTTCTGTATTCTCATTCTAATGATGCCAAATAGAAGGAACCAAAGGACTAGATCTAATTGGAATTTTGAACTATGATCTAATACTCTCTCATGATGCAGATGTAATTTACGAGTATGAGTATTAACAGAAGATAATCAAGTTCCTGCTACTGAGTCTTGAAATTGCCTCTAAAGCATGAGTCCTATCTAGTTTGTGTTATGGTTCCTTTTGGTAGTCTGGTTAAGCCTGTGGACATATCCTCAGGATAATGCTATTAAAAAAATAAAATAAAATTCACAGGATTACAATGGAAACCCTTATTGAAAAATATCTAAAGAGTTTTCCATTAATTCTAATACCTTCTTAACTTGTCCTTCATAATCTGTCTTGACTGAAGTCATATCCGTGCCAGGTAAGTGTAAAATTGAGATAGTATTCTTCTCAAAGAGATGTCTGGCTTTGCCTTTGCAAGATGTAGGATAAGAAAGACAATTGTTTCTTCAATTTGTGTTTTGGAAGGAATAAGCTGAATTTGAAATTGTGGGGCTTCTTGATAGCATTCTCTCCTTAGTAAATAGTTAAGGAAAAACACATGCGAGCACACACACACACACACACACACACACACACACAAGTTTAAAGATCCCCAGATGAGGAATCTCTGCTTTAAAACATAATCAGAGATAAGAAAATGCCCATTAAAAAGATTATAGTCAATTGTGGTGAGAAAAGTGCGACCAAGTATATCAAAAGCTGTTGAGAAGTAGAGAAAGAGCAGGACAAAGATAATGATAAGTGGGAGAACAACTGGGGAATGTAAAACTAAGAAGTAAAAATGAGAAACATGTATAATAGAGTTGAAAGGTAAGAAAGAAGATAACTTGTCCAATCCTACTCTATGTGGACTGGAACATATCACAAACATAAAACAATATAATTCAAGAATGTTTGGCTAATCTAAAGAAGAGCTTGCATGAAAAAACAAACCTAAAATGCCTCACACATCTCTTTTTAGTTTTCATTAATGATGTGGAAGCAAAGGTTTACAAGATGCCAAAAAATATTAAGAACTAAATTTCCCTGCAAATTATTCTCCACTACTTTACAAGAGCTATTTCAAGTATCATAATGGGCAATTAAAAGCAAAGGACCCTTTATATTCAATACTTTCTTAGTACTGAATAGCTTCTTGCATAATAGTCACTAGGACACTAATCCACATAAAGGAAAAAAGGCGTATTTGTGATGCTTCTTAAATATTGTGTCTTTACATACTTGATAATCTAGAATTATTTTTTATAATGACATCCTCCACTGCCATTATTAGTGTGCATTCACATTGTATGTTTTAGATTGTGTATACACACATATAAAATAGCTATGCATGCTTCATATTGGGCATGTGATTTGACAAATATATATAAATTCATTCTCAGGCACCGAAAGGAATAAGGAAAGGATGAAAAACAAACCCTTCTGCACAAATATATTAATGCAATATGGATGAAATAAGCTTATGACACAAATTATTTATAGCACATGGTTGTTTCTGTATGATCACATACACTTATTTTCAGGAAAACTAGACATTTGAGTTTTGTCTCATCCTTGTAGCAAATATTGTAACATTTAGCTGAAAATCTGTTTTGCCCTTCTGGGATTATGACAACTATAAGAAATGAGGATTTCCTTTTCCATTTAATCACATCATCTTTATAAAAATAACACCCTTTCCTCTGAAGTGTCTGAACAGCATTCATAGCATCACAGTATGTTAGAACTAGAAGGGACTTCAGAGATTATCTGCTCCAAACCCCTTATTTTACATATGAGGGAACTCAGCACCAAAGTGGTAAAAGATTTGCCCAAGAAAACACAGAACTGGTGGAAAAACTGGGAATAGAGCCTAGATCTTCTTGCCTTACATATTAGCAACCACACTAGCACACAGGGTGGGTGACTAGCATAGGTTCTTTGATTTGCTTTTCTAAAGGAAACACAGCATCAAAAGGGTCAACAATATTACTTTAATTACAGATAAGTAGGAAGAGGTATCCAAGAAAGACTCCAATAGATAGGGCTCCAGCTGTCTAAACAGAATAACATAACCACCTACATGCACCACCAGACTGGGAGAGCACCGACATCTGAGTAGTCGGGGAAGGCTCTTAACAAACAGATCAGAGTCTGGTCAGAGTCTGGTCCATGGAATCAAAAGCTCCTTCTCATGAGTGACCCCCAAAGCAAAATGCCAATCTTCTAGAATACACAGTTTTTAACTAACAGGCTCAGAGCCAGAAGGCGTGACAACCCATGTGACTCAGCACAGCTGTGAATTACCAAGGTTATCCTTCAGAATTTTACAATTTGGCCTGAGCCTTGGAAACTGAACTCCAGGAAAAAAAACTCAAAACCAAAAAATCCTACTTTGTTTATGCTTACACCTTATTACTCCCAGCCTTATATTCCTTTCGCACTACCCTGAAGCGTCTCTACTTTTTCGTGTATGTGTGTACTCGTACACTTACACCCATGTATCTATTTTCATATCGTGAGATATAGACCCATATATCCACATAATAACAATGGCTGACATTTACATAACTCTTACTATATGCCAAGCACTGTGCTAAGCACTTTGTAACCATCACCTTATTTGACCCTAAATACAAGCTTGAGAGGTAGGTGTTACTAAGGTCCCAATTTTACAGGTGAGGAAACTGAGAGGCGAGAAGAAGTTAAATGGCTTGAGCAGAATCACAGGCCAGTAAGTGTCTGAGACCAGATTTTACTGACTTCAGGCCTGGCACTCTATCCACTGTGCCACCATTGTCCATAATTTTGCCTGTGCCTCTCACCAGCACTTCATCTTACTGCTATTCCATTAAACCAGAAAAATAAAGAGTTATCTCCATTTTATATGCATAGAAAATGATACTAAATACCTAAGGTTACAATTGTAGTATTACTTAGATTAAAACTCAGTTCTCCTGCTCTTCAGTCTAGGGTTCTAGCTCACCTGCTGCTGATAAGATTTAGGTTGCTTGTCAGTTTTGTGGTGAGTGGCTCATCCTACTTCTTACCTAGTTTTGGTAAGGTGAAGTGCCTTATCTGGTAGTCAAGAAGAAACATGAATCGAATTGAATAAAATTAGTGATTCAGGGGCTTAGGTACTAAATAATCTTGACCTATACTGTATTGGCATGAGGCACACTGGTAAAACATACAGACTGAAGAATACGTAAAGCAATGGATTTCTCTAATTCCTTTTTGTTCCTGTAAGTAAATACCGGTTTAAAATTTTAATACAGCTTTCAACTTATATCATTTTCATTTTTTTCTTTTCTCACAAGTTATTTGACAAGGTTTGGTGGGAGACAGTAGGCATAAATTTAAATTTTATTCTAAAGACAACATAGCATAATGAGCTTCCTTACCCTCTGCCAATTAAAAACAAAACAAAAATAGATGGGGTGACAAAAACATTGCACTAGAAGTAAGAAGATTAAGGTTATTTCTTCCTTATCCCATAGAATTGTTAATTCTATTGACAATGAGAATGTACAGAGTTGGTGTTTAAAACATGTTTGTTGATTAGATGAGTGAATTGCATATGCGGGAATATTTTAATTTTTTTGAAAAATTTAATGTTTTAAATATCTAAAATATCATTATATATTTGAAGTTGTTATTAGGGCTAACTTGTAAACTTAGATTAAGAAATTATATACCCTGAATTAATTTACCACTCTTGGAATTTGATTTGTGTACATGTCCTTTTGGGGGGGGGGGGTTGTCATAGGATTATAGATTTTGAGCTGGAATACACCCTAGAGGCCATCTAGTGCAATTTTCTTATTTTACAGATGAAGAAGTGAGGCCTGGAAGGATTAAATGATAGAGTTGGAAGCATTTAGGGTCCCAATTCTGACGTTTTCACAGGCCATCCCCATGGCTAGAATTATCTCCCTCCTCATCTCCACCTCCTGGCATCCCTAGCTTCTTTTAAGTCCCAAATAAAATATCACATTCTACAAGAAGCCCTTCCCAATCACCCTTAATGCCAGTGCCTTTCTGCAGCTGATTATCTCCAATTTATCTTGCACATAGCTTGTTTACACACAGGTGCTTTCATATACTCTCTCACATTATACTATGGGAGAAAGCAAGGAATTTCTTTTACCTTTTTTTTTTGTATCCCAAGTGCTTAGCATAGTTTCCAGTACAAAGTTTTTAATAATATGCTTACTAATTGACTATTGCCTGACTACCCAGGCTCACATGGCTAATAAGTGTTTGACATTGGATTGGAACGAACTTTTGTACAGGAAGGAAGGAAGGAAGGAAGAAAGGAAAGGAAAGGAAGGTGGGAGGGATCCAAGAAAGAGTGAATGGGCCTTAGTCTGTTTCTACACTCCCTAAGTTCGATCTTGCAACAAATAAAGAACTAGGATTACTCAAGGTCCCCAAGTATTAAAGACATGGCAGGCACAGTGGAGGCACATAGGAAGAATACTTTCCAAGATTTGATTTTATTAACACATATTTATTGATGTCATAATTATTTCTCTGCCCTCTCAATTCCATTAAGTTAGGTTTATATCTTCCATTGCCTTTCTTTTAGCTATTTCTGAGTTTGGTGTTCAAAATAACAGTACCAAAATATACCACCCTGGTCACTACTCTATTCTGCATATTGCATTTTCCTATTAGAATATAAGCTCTTTGAGAGTAGAACCTTTTGCTAATTTGCTAGAACCTTTCACAGGGAATAAAATATAGTAGATACTTAAAAATGAATCTCCACCTCATTTATTTTGTATATGTGTTTACATATGTTGTACATACTATTTATTCCCATGTTATCTCTTCTATTCGAATATAAATTATTTTAAAATAGGGACTGTTTAATTTTTTCATTTCTAACTCTAGCACCTAGAACAGCTCCAGAAATTTAATAAGAATTTAATTGATTGAAATATATAATTGCCACTAGAGGGAGAAGAAACACCCATCTCTTCTCTCACTCATTTATGATTTCTCTCTGCTTCTATACACACATACAAATCCTATCCTATGATCCCTTAATCCCCATCACCCTTGTCTCCCTCTAACAAACACCTACCACTTTCTTAAAGCAATCAGAAATTCTGATCATTTCAGAAAAAAACCCTTAAATTCTCTGTTACAGGATGCTTTTGGTGTGTGGTAAGAGGTGGCAAACACACTGATTTTCATCTCTGCCAAGGGCTGCTGTTACGCCAACGAAAAACATATGTTTCCTCTCATAGGGCAGCTCCAAGCCCTGCAGGTTTATTACAACACTGTGATGGGGCACAGGGGGTCTGTGCATGCCACTACAGCCAGCTAACTACACCATCTGGGATCCCTCCTATTCAATAAGATGTAGAGGACTGCATGGCATACAGCAACATTGGTGGCCAGAATCATTTCCACAACCATAGCAACAGCAGAGGTTGCAATATCCTTGGCCAGTTCCTCAAAGGTCACTGGAGAGAGATGCCCCACTTGGAATTTCTCACAAACTGTCCTTCATTCCAGTTATGCTAATTCTGGGTGTAGGTTCACAAACCATTAAATTCCTTTTTTTTTTTCATTCTTTTAAGTCTCTAGTGAATCTCCTGATTCTTGAAGGGCCTTTTGGATTTCTTAAGCTTGTACATGTATCTGCCTATATCCAACAATCACAAGACAAATGGTCAGGAAACCAGATCTCCAAGTAGCACCTGGGATACTAGCATTATGATTCATTTCCTCTCTCTCTTACTTCCCTGGACTCTTCTTGATCCATCATATCCCTTTTAAAACATCTTTGCTTTCCATCACATAACAAAGAGCCCCAAATTCAACTCTTCAATATTACCACCACTGTCAACTGCAGTGACCATTGATATATGATTTATGTCAAGACAAACACTGTTGCATAAGAAAGCCAAATAGTGAACGTGAACAACACCCCAAAGACCATAAGGAGGTACACGAACATTTAACGAAGAACGTCACTGTTTCTTTGAGTTGTTAGATTTTTCCAATGTCTCCGCACTTGATTTTTAAATCTCTCCTAAGACACTTGCCACCTATAGGATCCCAGGCAAGTCACAGAACCTCTAAGATTTGATTTCCTACTTGAAAAATATGGATATTGATACTTTAACTACTTGCCTCACAGGACAGGAAAAATGTTTTTTGTTAACTTTTATTTTTGCAAACATTCACCAGTTATTTTGGAGTAGGTGGTAGTAGTTGTAGTTGTGGTTATACTACCTGGTTGACACCTCCAGGTACATCTGGGATTCTATGTGCTCTTTCTCAAATTCAACATGGAGAATTTCCTCTCTGGCTTGCTTACTCCTTCAAGCTCTATAGGGAATCTTAACCTGAATATTTTTAACAGTTGCTCCTCAGACAGCGGAATGAATGGTAGATTCCCTTCCTTCTTTCCCCAACAATAACAGCTTTGCTGACTATCTTTAAAAATGACCTCAAAACTCAACTTCTACAAATCTTTCCCTACTATGCCTTCCATTTGAGTTTAACTTCAACTGATATCATATACATCTTGTTTTATACTTATGGGTATGCATATTTCTTCCACCATTAAAATGTAACCTTCTTGAGGGCAGGGGCCATGATTTTGCATTTCTTAATATCCACAACACATAGTACAATGACTGGCACAAAGTAAGCTTTTAAAAATTGCTTGTTGATAGGCTGATGGATGCACTCCTTCCATTCTCCTAGCTTCCACCACAACTGTCTCCCTTTACTTAGCTCACTGGCACCAAGTCACCAAATCAACCAAATCAATTTCACTTTTGCAGAATTTTAATGATTACTTCCTTCTGTAGAACTGTAAGTGACCTATTTGAAACGTCCAGATATTGGTAGTTGAGTCCTCTGGGGCCAAGCAGGAAAAGTCTGGTACATTTTTAACATGAAAAGACTTTGGATGCTTAAAGATAGCAATCAGATCTCTTTGCAATACTAAAACATCTATATATTTCGTTCTTTCTTGTAGTTGTTTGTGCATGTTTTCAATAATTAATGCTCTTCTTAAAATATAATGTCCAAAACTAAACAGATTGAGCTGATATTCCAGATGTGGGTTGATTGGGGCAGAACAGAGTGGGTCTATCACCTTCTCCATGCTTGACATTATGTCCAATATTCCACTATATATATTCCCTTGCTTCTATCTGTGTTTCATCTGCAAATGCAATTAATAGGCCTTTGATTCAAATCTAAAAAATTTAAACATCACAGGATGAAAGAGAGACTCTTGGAATACTCAACTAGAGACCTTCCTAGTAAACACTGACTACTCCTGCAAAACAGCAGGAGTCCATAGAATCCTTAGTAAATGATCTATGTATAGAAATAGAAATATCTTCATAGTTTATGACTGAGTACCACCTACATTTACTAATAGTGTGACCCTTGGCAAGTCCCTTAACTGCCATTTGCCTCATTTTCCTAGTCTGTGAAATAGAGATAACAGTAACACCTACCTCTCAAGGCTGTTGTGAGAAACAAGTAAGATAGTAATTATGCAGTGCTTAATACAGCGGCTGGCCCATTGTAAGTACTATATAAATACTATTATGTCAAAATTAGCGTATTAGTCTCAATATTAGATAGAATAGTTCACCCAAAATTAACAACTAAGTTTAAAAATAAAAGAGAAATACAATGCAATTTCATCAACATTAGAAATGATTTTGTTATGAGGAAAAAATGATATTGTTCTAATATATACATGTGAATTATTAACAAAGAAACTGAAATTTGTTAGAATGAACCTATTTTCTGATTGGAAAGAGATGGAAAGGGGGTTACAATATGATTGATTCTGCTGTTTTGGTGAATCTGTGCTCTAATCTAAATTAAGGAGTGAATGAATGAATAAATGAATATTCATGTAGGTGAGAAAAGAACTACAAAAAATGAAATCTGCTTCTATCCATCCAATACTGAAGGTTTTTCTGTGTTTGCATTTCAAATGAAGAAATAAGAGCTATCATATAGCAAAATTTCTGACAGTTAATATGTTCCCTTTTGCTCCCTTGGATATTGACATAAATAAATTTCATTGTGTTTTTAACTAAAACCTACTCAAATCATGACTACAGAACTTGATATTGATGTCCAAAAAATTCTGCCCAGTTCATGAGACATCTTAGTAATAAATGGCCGTAACTAGGAAATCAATCTGGAATAACTGCTATACATGCACATGCTTACTATATAGAAGCATACGTGTGTATGTGTGCGTGTGTGTGTATGCCTGTGTGTATATTTTGGGGAGCTAAAGACAGTAGTTGGGCAGCAAGGTGGTTCAGTGAGTAAAGTACCATGCCTAAAATAGAAGAACTCCTTTTCATGAGTTCAAATCTGCCTCAGACACTTATTAGCTGTGTGACCCATGGCAAAGCACTTAACCATGTTTGTCTTGATTTTCTCATCTCTAGAATAAGTTGGAAAAGAAAATGGCAAACTACTCCAGTGTCTTTGCCAAGAAAACCCCAAATGGGGTCACAGGGAGTCAGACACAACTGAAACAACTAAATGACATAAAAAGACAATAGTTATCCTATGTATGTTTGTTATAAAAATGCTGATGGGGAGGAAAGAAAATGATAAGTTGAAAAGAAGTTGAACTCAGCAATATATGCCCTTGGAGTAGATTTTTTTTTTAATCTGCTTATTAAACTTCATTTTGATTCATCATTCTAATCTATCAAGACCTTTTTCAGATCCTGGCTCTTTGGACCGTCAAAAAAGACACTAAATTTAGTATCAATGCTTTCATCTAGGGTATTGATCAAAGTGTTGAAGAGAGGAGGACCAGAAAGAGATCCCTGTGGAACTTTAACAAAGACATCACTCCAGGATAGCATCAAGCATCTCACTTTGGGTCCGCTGATTCAACTATTTCTGAATCAGTCCAGTTTACATTTCTCCATTTTATACACAAAGATATAACAAAAGATTTTTGCTAGAACAAAGTCCTATTTTAGTCCTTCCTGCAAAATGCAGTTTACAAACATAAATGATCCATTTCTAGCTTTGTTATTTATTCATTTCAATCATCTCAGACTCTTCAGGACCCCCCATTTGGGTTTTCCTGGCAAAGATCCTGGAATGATTTGTCATTTCCTTCTCCAGCTCATTTTACAGATGAGGAAACTGAGTCAACCATGGTTAAGTGACTTACCCAGGATCACACAGCTAAGTAAGTGTCTGAAGTCAGATTTGAACTCAGAAAGATGTCTTCTTGACTCCAGGGCCAACACTCTAAACATTGCACCACTTTGCCTCCCTTTCTATGTCTAGTTACTGTGTTAAAATCTCTGTAGTACAGTAGAGTGAAGAATCATAGGACCTACAAAAACTCTCCTCTCTGATGCTTACTACTCCTATTACTTTGGATGTTACTTAATCTCCCTGCTCCTTATATTAGGGATTTGACCCAGAGGGTCTCCTAGACCCTTCTGAGGTTTAGATCTATGATTCTATAAATTATTTTTGTTGTATCCTTGCCGACTTTGGCTGAGCACCACTTCACAGTCTAAATGCTCATACATATTTAGAGTGGGAAATAATAGGTTTTACTACTTTTCCAGAAATTGAAGTCAAACTCAGAGTCTATAATAGCTAATCTACTTTCTCATTTAAAAAAATACAAAATTGCTTATCTCCATCCATGTGATAAATCTATTATTCTCCACATTCCTGAACAGCTCAACAATCACATCCACAAATTCATCTGAGTCTGGTGACTTGAACTCATTGAATACAGTGAAATTACTGGAGCTACATGGATGGTGGATTAGAGTGGCAGGTTTGGTCACAGTGACCCAAGTTCACATGAATCCTAGATGTCTGCTAGCTGCATGAGCCTGAGCTAGCTGGTTATTTTACTTTGGTCTCAATTTTCTCATGTTCAAAATAAGGGCAGCAAAAGTGCCTACCTCACAGGGTTTGTATGAGTATTACATGTGAGTGTATACATATATACACACACTATACATATATACTATATCTGTGTTATATACACATATAAAATTATGTATATATATTTACACATTCATGCATATGTAATCATTAGTAGGTATTCCTACCACCTTCTTATTTATCTCTTAGGCCATTTTTGTTCTATTTTTCTCAATTTGAAGTCTATTGTTTTTGGTGAAGAAAATAGAAAAAAATGGACTTATGAAAGTATTTCGTGTAGTGACTAGACACTTGTCCTCAGAATCAGAAAGACTGGATCTGAGTCCTGCATCTGATACATACATCCTGGTTGTGTGACCCTAGATAAAGTCAATCTCTCAATGCCCTAGGCAACTTTCTATGTTACAAAGGCATTGTCAATCAGCACTGATAGATGGTATTTCCTGACAGGGATTTCTTTACAGAAATGAAATCACAGGTACATTACATACATACACACATACACGTATACATATACAAACATATATGCATATGTATATATGATTGCATAAAGCATTATCGTTCATGAGATAGTTAAATAAGTATCCTAGGTCACATTGGGGAGAGATTTCAGGAGCCAATGATTTAGGACAATTTAACTTATGCAAAGAATTATCATATTTAGCAATGAATGGGCTAGAATTGTTTTAAGTTGCTAAAAATTCCATAAAGTGCCCTTTGAGTATAAATCATGCTACATTTTTAGTTTAAACAACACTGAATATAGTTTACTCAATACCCATTAACCACATATTCTGTTATAATTGTATTGTGCTATCAAAACAGAATTCAACAATTTATTTCAGAATTTTTTCCAAGAATTTCATAAAATTGACAAAATTTTAATTAATTTCAGTCTAATGATGACTAAATTTAAAGTATATATACACAACATATATGCACGTATGTGTATGTATATATGTATACACATATACATACATCTTTACTTAAAAATTATAGTACCTGTACCATACAGTCATTGATGCATCATGGGAAAGGACCTTCCTTTAAGACTATCTTCTTCAAACCATAATGTAAATGAAAAAAAAATGTTGATTTAAAGTGTGAAAATGGTTTGCCCAAGGTCGTAGAGCCAACTAGTTTTGTGACTTCTTTATAAGGTGTGAGAGTTGAACCATAATGTTTTGGTATGGAACTTCCATGTTGCACAAATTTACCCCTTAGGCAAACCATGCCTTTGGTATTAATATAGAAACTTTGTTTTCAAAGAATATAATTATAAGTGTTAGAAAAATCACATATTGTTTAGTCAATTTGTCTATGTGTTTCCTCCAATATGACACGTCTTTATTGCATGTAGGAGTTCCAGATGTCTTAAAGAAGCAAAATTGATGTATTTTTTTAAATCTGCATGAGATCTTTACATTTTATTCTCAAATAAATGAATTGTTCTTCTATGACTCTTCACATCCTTTATTATAAATTGATAAGGAAAGTGAATGCAAAAAGGAATTGGTTGACAATACAACATAATAGCTAAAAAGTTTTTAAAGTCTAATAAGTTCAACAATTTATATTTTCTAGGTTCCAAGTGAAGTAGCTTATTTATACTTTCATGCAAAGTTATTTGGGAATAAATAATGCTATATTCATATCCAGTAATGTAAATTATAGTAATATGACTAACAATATGATATTAATTAATATCTAATAAAATGGTAATAACCTCTAATAATATGAAAGGGAAACTTATTCTATGAAAAAAATTACTTTCAGTGACTAATGTAGAGAATTCAGAATGTCGACTATTTTGCTAATTTACTGTTTGATTTTTAATATACAACTACTTATATTGCACATCCAATACATAAGTGGATTATTGGAATGCAATAATTTAGATCAATGAATTTGCATTTTAACAAGGCTATGCTGATATACTATGCATAGAATCATGTATCTGACATTATGTATTGGACTCATCATTCTCTGTGAAGATGTTGCTGATAATTATACTTTCAGCAGGGATTTGCAATTTCTTTTTTTCTTTCTTTCTTTCTTTCTAAAGCTCAAGTTATAACAGACATTTTTTTCATTTACCTGTTGACCTACTGCAAGACAAGAAGTTGGGTATATGTGGAAGGCATTAAAGGAGACCAGGGGAGATGATTTAAAGGATGAGTGTTAGAACTTGGACCAATTATCATAAACTCTTGCCTTAGTAACTGATATTTTCCTCATCTTTCCCACAAAAGATTATATATACAGCCAAGAATCAGAAAAGAGATAAGTAACCTTATTGAGATACATATTTACCCTCAAGGTCATAATTATACTGCACTGATGAGTAATTCTCCAAAGAAAAACTGGTGTGAAGAAATAAAGAGGCAAAACTGAAAGTTTGAGGGGCAGTTACTTGCCACTGAACCACAAGAATTAAAAAAAAAAAAAGCTCCTATCATCTATCTCTTTCCCTTACCTAAGAATATTCAGGGTCAGAGAGTCTTTTGAGATGGATTTCATTTTTTCTTTATTTTTCAGCTCCTTTCACTTACCTAGCACCAATCAACATTCATGGCTTCTGATGAATCAGTTTCTCCTTCCTGAAGGCTTATGCTAACAGTAAAATTCACAGAGAAAGTGGAAGTGTACCCTTCCCAGACTGTTACTCTTAAACAGAGGGCTTGTGCTCTGATTCTAACCCTAAATGCACAGCTTACTACTAGATTAATTTAGAGAGCATGAAGACCAGTAAAGAAAGCAAAGGAAACACTATGTACAGTTACTTCTCATAAAGTTTCACCAAGTCACAAATATACTCTTGCCCAAAGCAAGTACAACCAAACATTGAGGCAGATTGGGTGAGGTCTGGTGGGGGAACTAAAAGAACACTCAGGCATCTTGCAGGTGACTGACTCCTTATTTAGAAGCTCTATTTGATGTCTCCAAGTATCTTGTCAATAACTTGGAGTCTCCTTGCCTATACACATTTACTTACAGGTATATACCCACTATTTATCTATCAAATCTGCCGTTTTTCAATTTTTCATATGTCTGTCCATCTATCTCTCATTCATATCCTTAGTCTAATACAGAAAAAAAAAACCATACATAGATATCCTCTACTCCATCTTGATAAATCCCTTTCCATGAATCTGTCCACAGATACACACTTATTCATGGGTACAGAAGCCCAAGTTTCCACTGACAGGAACAAACACTTGCATATGTACTGCATAAAAATATATGCCTATATTTCCACACACACTAGATATACAGTTCTTAGCCACTTTCTTTGATTTTTTTTTTAAATGTGCAGTTGCATGATAGAGAAATATTCACGTGTCTTTTAGGTACCTACAAATCCAGAATGTTCCCTTTTCCCCTACCATGTCCAAACTTCTGAGTAACAAACTGGTACTCACTCATTGCAAAGAAGGATTTCCAGGGCATATGCTCATAATAAAGAGGTTATACAATGAAGAGTTAATAATTTAGTGAAGAAGGGATTTTAGCAAATGGCTGAAGAAGGACTCTTGTGAGTTGCTGTTGGAAAGCATTTCCCATGTCATGTCTAAACCCCTCTGCAAGCAGATGAATCACTGTAAATCCTGTTACTCTTTGTGGATAAACCTTACATGCCAGCTAACAAATCCAGAGAGGTGGGAGAGCCAGTGTGTTTGAAAGGAAGGATCTTTGAGGATCACAACCACAGCACAGAAGAGGAAGAAGGCATAATTTATGTCCTCATTCGCCTTAGTTTCTACCAACTTAGAAAAATCTCTCTCTCTCTCTCTCTCTCTCTCTCTCTCTCTCTCTCTCTCTCTCTCTCTCTCACACACACACACACACACACACACACACACACACACACACCATAACAAGAGTAGAGATCCCAAAGCAGGACACTCTGTGACAGCCAACCAAATTTATTTCTAAGGAAAGGAATGAAAACTTTGCTGCTGTCGGCAGCTCTGCTACGGAACTGCTCCCCGATGCCCCAGGGTTTATGCACTATCAGCTTCTTGCACATAGATCAGAGGTTTATTTTCAATACTATATAGTTCTTTATTGCCACAACAAGCAATATTAGCCAGATAGACAGATAGACACTGGAATATTTTATTGGGATAAAATGAGATTTTAAAGGATCCCATAGGAAAGGTTGGGTTGTCAGCATCTGACAGAAATTCTGGAAGAATAATACCCAAGGAAAGGGATATATATGTATGGGTGGTGTCTGCGGGGGGGGGGGGGGTTGGGTAAAGAGGAAGTAGAGACTGGGAAGTGAACTAAGAGATTATCTAAAAAGTGAATTGGCACACAATACCACCTGGAGAGTCAGCTCTCTCTGTCCCCTCAGAAGGGTCAAACTCACCAAGGACTTAGGATTTTCCCCTTCAAATATCAATTCACCGATTATTCTTTCAGAGTATGGCAAAGGTCCATAAAAATAATACTTTGAGGTAAAGGATTATGAACCAGGATTAAAAAAAATATATTTCTGCCTTAGGCCTTTTGGCTTAACAGTCCTATAATATCAGTAGTATCACTTATAATAGCTAGGTCTTTGGAAAGTTATTTTATTTCACCTTACTTATCAGACAGATTTTTTAGCAAAATTCAAAGGGATATTAGAGACCAAAGGGTAAATAAAGTTCTTACACTTTATTAGTTCCCCCAGTGCCCATAAGGAAATCCCATGTTTACAGGATAGGGACAAATAGCTTCCTGACTACTTGAACTAGTAGGAAAGCAAAACACTCAGGTCTATATTCACAAGCATCTCTTTTCAATGAGTGGAGAGACCAACATAGTGAGCCATTAGAAGTGTCTGTCAGAGCCATAACTCGGCTTACCGCACACCAGTGTTTAAACTAAGAGACCTCACCAGGACTTCAGAAAATCTCTTTTTTTTGCCATACCATAAAGTTAGCATTTCTTGGTAAAAGAAGTAGATGAAGGAAACAAAGCATTGAACCACTCGTGTGGAAGCTTCCAATGGGACCAGAACCCCTTTTCAGTTTATGGCTCAATATTATCAAATCAGGAAAAGAGCTAAATACACAGAGATGCTTACAGCAGCCGCCGCCGCCGTAGTTCAAGGGGAACACGTCCATGCACAGACACACACATCTCGGTAACATGCATCTAGAGATCGAACGCTGGGCAAAGTTGCCAGAATGCCCTACCTGAGGATGGCCGTGTCCCCCTGCCTCACCGTGATGTTGTCAGTGCCACGGGTAAAATCCACGCCGCGGACGGGCAGTCCTGTGGGGAGAAGGCAAAGCAATCTCAGTAGGACCAGCGGTAACTGTTTCCGATCGGGATGAACTCTTCCGACCATGGTGGCCGCGCTGCCTCTCAGGGTATATATAGGGAGATGGGCAGGTCGGACAGGACGAGCGAGTTACAAACGCAGCCAGCGAGCAGTGGGAGCAGACCGGGCTTGGCCAGCTGCTAATCCTTTCCACTTTTCTGCTCTCCCCTCCTCTTCCTAGCACCTCTCTTCTTTCCCCCCTAAGTCTTAACGAGCCCCTCATAAAACCAGAGCAAACAAACAAAAAAAAGTCAAAGGAACAAAAATACAATTTCTTTTTTTAAAAAAAGCTTTTTGCAAAAATAAGCCACTTGCAAAGGGGAAGGAAAGCCTTAAAAAGAGAAGATAGAGATTTGGGGTTGGTGCTGTTCGTCTTTTCCTTTTTCTTTCTGTCGCTGAACGCTCCTATTCCAGTGAAGGGCTATACAGTCTCTGAGAGGAGCTCCTTTCATAACCCACTTTCCTTAGGCGGAGGGAGGCCAGCAAGCACCAAGCTCTACCCTGTGAGTGTAAAAAATCAGCAGCAGCAGCAGTGCTCTCTCTCCTCTCTCTCTCTCTCTCTCTCTCTCTCTCTCTCTCTCTCTCTCTCTCTCTCTCTCTCTCTCTCTCCCCCTCCTTTCTCCTTCTCTCCCTCCCTCTCTCCCCAGTCCTCTCCCTCTTCCCCCCTCCCCCATTCAATGTGCTGCTTTTCAACAACCCCTCCACCTCATGCCCCTCCTCCCTCTGGCTGGCCCCTTGCTTTGCACAACTGCCCCCTTCAGCAGCAGCGAGCCTTGATGAAAGCTTGATGCTCCTTTAGGTTGTCACGACAACAGCTCCATCTGAGGCCTGGCTGATTTCCTTAAGAAGAGGGAATGGAGCTTAGAGGTAGAGTTAAGAAAGAGGGAAGAAGACAGAGGGGATGCTGAGAAGAGAGGAAAAGGAAAAGAAGGGAGCGTGAGAGAGAACAGGGAAGGAGGAAAGATGAGCAGAGAGAAAGGCATAGACATTGAAGAATGGGGCTAGGAGAGATGCTACATAGGGAAAGGGAAAATACAAAATACCCAGTGACTGTCTAGGAATAAAAATAATGACAAGGAAGAAGTTAAAGAGGGAAAAGTGAAGCAGAAATGACTGCAAAAAGGGAGGGGACTGGGAAAAGAACTTGGTAGTAATGACCCAGACCAAAAGCCAAAGTTGATTTAGAGATAACGTTCTTGGCTACTGTCTTTTCCAATTCACATCTTACTCCTTCTCTCTTACACTTTCTTTCCCAAGATAAAAACATTTGTTTTCTCTTCTTCCTTTCTTTTCTCCCCACTCTCTTTGGGCCTCTGAAAGATGGATGTGAGACAATGCTGGTATTGAGTAGTCTGTGGTGTGAATGCTTGGTTTGTCTTCTCCAAATGCCAGCCCCAGCAGCTGATCCCTGATCCTTACCATCAACTTAACTCTCCAGGAAATACTCAGCTACCATTCAGGAAGTGATGATATTAGGAATTTTTTTTTTTAAAGCAAGACATATCTGTGACTACACAAACTGTTCATGTGTCTCTGACTCTTTGATATACATGTAAAAGATCTGCTAAACTTCACAGTGATACCATTTACAGGCTTACAATCAGCCTACAAGTAATGAGCCCCTAAATTAATGGAATTGAGATTTACATCCACCTTTCTTCTATACTTCCTGTGCTAAGCACATCAAACTGACTCACCTCCATCACTGTTGTGCTGGACAAGATTATAGGGAGGTATTAGCTGAGGATTCTCACAAAAAGTGAAGTGAGTTTAGAGATCCATACCCAAGTCCCCAGAGAACACAGACTCTGAGCAGTTGCTTATCTTACTGACACTGGCCTTGTCCCCAAGGATCTTCCTATAACTACTACGCTGCATGCCACAGACCTAATTTAACCAGTACAAAAGGTGATATGCTCCTACAGATTGCAAACGAAAAGAGACAAAACCTTTTGTTTTCCTTGACCAAAAAAAAAATGTGGAGTTTAGTTGAAATCTCTCCATATAAGCAGTCCCCAGTCAACCAAGAATTTTGTTCCAAAAGTTCTTCCTTCCTTCCTTCCTTCCTTCCCTCTTTTCCCTCTCTTCTTCTTTCTTCCTTTTTGTTTATTCATCACTCTGTATATTTATGGTTCTGGAGTTTGCATTTTTTAACAGAAACAATATTCTAAGTAGTATTTCAATTCCCCATGCCAATCCAGAAAAGAATATTTAACACACAATACAGCCAAAAGCCCCTGGTCCTACTTCATACTCTAAGGATCCATTTGAAACACTGTTTTCCATAGGAAAAATAAAGCCCAAATCCTAAATGGAGATGCCAAGGATTTATTTATATATCTATATTCCCAGTAATAAGAAGCTTTATGCAATGCTTCCCTAATCCCAATAGACTTCACATTTTTAGAAGGGTTACCAGAGGATGGAAGTGAGTGAGTGAGTATGGAAGGTGCTAGTTGAGATAGGTCTCTGTAGATTGTGCTTCTGATAGTAAGGGTGGTGATGGAAGAAATTCTAATAGGTCAAACTCTTTGAGGATTTGATTGGATGAAGTGGATCAAGGATTCTGACTGGAGAGGAACAGGATCACACAGGATTTCATAGGATCAAGGAAACCAACTCCCTTGGGTGTCATCAATCAGAGATTTATAATTAGAAGAAAAAGTCATTTGGTCTTAGCATTTCATTTTACAGATAAGGAAAATAAACCCTAGCCAGGTTCAGTGACTTGCCCAAGGCAAGAAAACTACGAACAAATTACAGGCAGAATTTGAACTCAATTTCTACTACATCATGCTAAGCATACTAGCCATGATTTGCCTAAGTTGAGTTTGCACCCAGGCTAGGTGCCTTATCCAAGTAAGTGGCAGATTCAGGATTTAAACCTAGGTCTGCTGACACCAAATGAACTCTTTTCTCTGAACAGTGGAGAAGATATAGTAGGCTTTAGCTCCCTCATACACCAGTGACCAAGGCCTTCTAAGCAGGGGATTAGAACCAAAAAGTATATTGATGTTATGACTTTATCTATCTATAGATATATTTATATATCTATGTATCTATCATCTATCATCTATCTATCTATCTGTGTATCTGTCTGTCTGTCTTTCTATCTGTCTTTCATCTATCTAGCCAATAGATAATATATATACATATATAATGCTTATTTTTATTAAGTTTTAATCAGTAAGAGTAGGGCTACAGAGGACTTCTATATGGACAGGTGCAGGGATAATAGGGAGAAAGTTTTACACTAATAAGCTGAAACTATCCAGAGCACATCTGGTGTACTGCTACAAAGAAGCTTATGCTGAAGGACACCTTCATGAATGCAAATACATTTTGGCTTTTTACTAAAATAAAATCTCATTAATTTGAACTCCACTAATTTGGAATTTGTGCTAATTCAGTAAAGACTGAAGTTTACCTTTGCACTATCTATGAAAAATAATAATTTACTATGTAAATGATTATTCTAAGTAATAATATGTAGCCATAACTTCCATATGTATAACACTTTACAGTTGCAAAGTGCTTTCTCATTCATTATCTCATTTTATCCTTCCAACAGCCTTATAAAGTAGGGAGGCATTCTTATTACCATTTTATAGATGAGAAAAATCCAGCTCATTTAGTGTAATGTCAACAATATTTTAGCCCAAATTTATATAACAGGAGAAAGGATATAGTACAAGTAGAAATTGTTGAGTCATTTTAGTCATATCCAGTTTTTCATGGCCCCATTTGGGATTTTCTTTTTTTAATGTAATATTTTTCCCCAAATTTATTAATTTATTTGTTTGCAGTTCTCAACAATCACTTCCATAAGTCCCAAATTTTCTCCCCCTCCCTTGTCACTGTCTCCTCAAGATGGCATGAGATCTTATATGGGCTCCACACATACATTCTTATTAAACACATTTTCACATTAGTCATGCTGCATAGAAGAATTAAAACAAATGGGAGAAATCATGAGAAAAACAAAATGAAACATAACATAACAAAAGAGAAAATAGTCTGCTTCGTTCTGCGTTCTGACTCCATAGTTCTTTCTCTGGATGTGGATGGCATTTTGCATCAGAGTCCTTTGGAAATATTTTAGGTCTAGGTCGATCAAAAACAGTCCTCGCACACTGTGGCTGTTACTACGTGTAGTGTTCTCCTGGTTTTGCTCAGTTCACTCAGCATCAATTCATCTAAGTCTTTCCAGGTTTTTATGAAGTCTGACTGTTCACCATTTCTTATAGCACAATAGTATTCCATTACATTCATATACCACAACTTGAATAGGCTGTTCTCCACTTGATGGCCATGCCCTTGACTTCCAGTTCTTGGCCACCACAAAAAGAGCTGCTATAAATATTTTTGTACATGTGGATCCTTTTCCCATTTTTGTGTTTTCTTTTGGAGTCTTCCTAACTCCAGGGACAGTGCTCTATCCACTGTACTACCCAGTTCCCTAGGCAGAAAAGTTAGGCTCAAATCCTGCCTGTGACACATTAGCTATGTCACAATGGTCAAATCTCCTAAACTATAAACCATTTTTTTGGTTTATTTTTTTTATTGTCATTACCCTGGAGATAATAAGACCTGTAGTACTGCCCTCACAAGGATAATTGTCAAGGTCCAATAAGATAATTGTATGCAAAGCACTTGGCAAATCTTGACGTAAAATAGAAATAGCTAAAAAGAGTAATATATAAATGTTTGGGACATAACACACTTTCATGCCAATGTGTTTTATATATATTATTATTGTGATGCCCTCTAGGATAATCCTGTTAGGTAGGGGATATATTATTCTCTCTAATTGATGAGGAAACTGAGGCTTAGATAAAGACTTTGCCCATGATCAAATAAAGCAAGTATATGTCAGATGTAGGATGACCTCAAGTCTTAAAACCAGTGCAACAGGAACAAAGACATGAATCAAGAAGATAAGTACATTGATAGAAATGGATAGATATATAAAACCTAGATATAAAGATATGAAATGCATATTCATATGCTATAGATATGTATTTCTACATAAGATCTGCATACTTGTATATGAAAACAATGCTTTAAGGTGGAAGATGTCCCAAAAGTCTTAGTGCAAGTCTTAAAAATTGCATTAAGACTTTTGTGGCAGGTAGAGGTGTGTGTGTGTGTGTGTGTGTGTGTGTGTAGGCAAGAAGCAAAAAGATTCTTCATATGACATCACTGTAATTAATTTACATCACTTGAGTTTGCTTAAAAGTAACAACATTTGTATGTACTTTAGACCAATAAGTTAATTAGCATTCATTAAGTGGGACAACAAGGTGGCACAGTAGATAGAATGTTGAACCTGAAGTCAGAAAGACCTGAATTCAACTCCACCCTCAGACACTTACTACCCATATGACCCTTGGCAAGTCACTTAACACCGTTTGCCTCAACTTTCTCATCTGAGAGAAGGAAAGGAAAAACCATTCCAGTATCTTTGACAAGAAAATCTCAAATGGGGTTGTAAGGATTTGGTCCCAACTGAAAAAAGACTAAATAATAATATGTGTCATGTACTATGGTAAATGCTGGATGTAAAGTACAAAATAACTTTGGATGTCATCAAGTCCAAAACCCTCCTTCTACATATCTGGAAGCCAAAGTTCACAGAGGTTCAGTGACTTGCCACCCAAGGCAACACTCAAAGTAGATGGCAGGGTCATTATTGGACCTTAGATCTACGGACCTTGTCATGACACCACACTGATGTTTCTATAATTGAGATTTTTCTGTAATTCATATTAAATTAATAAGATTTCTTTATATTAGTATCATCTAGCACTGACCAGTTATGACCAAGTTCAGGCTGTCTCCTTGAAGCCAATAATGGCTGTCATGTTTTCCATGTAACTGAATGAAACAAAAAGACAGAGGCCATCACAGTGCTAAGACACTGAGGGTTTTTTCCATGGCAGATTTAACTATGTATAATTGATTAAGCCTATTTTTAGGCAAGCTACTCAGCTACACCCCCTAGAGCACTTTCCAACATGGACCCTCAATCACTTCTATCCTCAGGTTGCTTTCCCTCAAACTTGCCCCTTTGCTTCCCATTTTCTTTTTATCCTTTCTCCAAATCCATCTCATCTCTGCCGCCCTCTCCATCCTACTTCTCTCCTTGCAAATGCAAGAAAAGGCAACATACCAATAATTTATTGAAATTTTAAAAGGCTATTTTGCTGTGAAAAACCACACACATTCTTCCTGGATAGCTGGCAGAAAATGAACACACTTCGGGCTATTGTGAGGTGAACACTCCTGTTAGCCAGTAGAAGCAGCCATCATAACCCAAGCAAGATGATCTAAAATACTACTTTAGAATCACTCACTGCCTTTGTTAGAGAGGCTTTAGAAGACTGTGGCACCCTCCAGGGACCAACGCTGCCTCAAGATATGGGAAAATGTTTAAGCACCCCAAGAAGCATGAAAGATCTATTCTTCTGTTTAGCTTTGTAAAGTAATAGGTTCAAATGAAATCCAGCTGTGGCCTGGAATGCCCAACCAACTCTGCAGCAATATTTGCATTTTATGCTAAACATGTCTTCAATATTATAAATTTCACACTTCTGCATTTCTATAGCTACAAGGTCTTAATCGCAATAACACCATTGCTGCACATCTCTTTTATAAGTGGAATTAGCATCCCCATAGGAATTAGAAGCACTAAATTGTTAATATGTCTCTTTAGAATTCCTCCTATGACACCTATGATGATTTCATCATATTTTAGCAATAGTCAAGGCTCACAGTTTATACTCATGAGTGTGACACTCCCCCGGTGTTCTTCCCAGGGTCTCCTCCTGAATCCGGTTCTTTTTAATAGACCAACTTCATTCATACATACCTGAAAACTTGTCAAGATCAGTTAGGTGTAGGTTGAGTAAATAGTGTCAGTATTTGCTATAAAGCTTCCAATATTGAAACTACTCTAGGCAGTATAACCAGTATTGCCTTCCTTTTACTTTGACTCTTTTGGGGTACCATGTGTTAACACTGGAGTTTTCCTCATGACTCAGATTTCTTTCTGACATAAACTCCTTCAGTTCACAAAATTTCAATCTGTCCCATTTTCTTTTTTTAGGAAAGTCTTAGAAATTTTTTACAATTAATTAATTTTTGGTTTTCAACATTCACATCCACAAGATTTTGAGTTCCAAGTTTTCTCCCCATCTCTTTCCTCCACACACCCTAAGACATCATGCATTCCACTTGCCCCTTAGAAATTTTTAAATTCCACTTTGGTTCTCTAACCTCCCATATACATCTTTGTAGGCGCAGATTCATTGCAATGTACTCAGCTGCACATATAAGCATGAACGTTGCTGTCATGAACACTCATAGAAACTTCTGCATCCATGGGTTGGTCCCCTCCATATGCACCTAAATAACTCTTCCTTTTTTTCCCTATTTTCTCTTCCATGCCAGCACACATTCTAGAGCTGGAAATGTGGCACCTAGGTGTCATCTAGGTGGTATAGTGAAGAGATAGAATGCTAAGCCTAAAGTCAGCAAGTCCTGAGTTCAAATCTGTCCTCAGACATTTGCTAGTGGTATGACTCTGGGTAACCTCTATTTGCCTCAGTTTCCTTCATCATAATAATAGTATCTACCTCCTAGGCAGGGTATGGAACCTGCAGCCTTGAAGCCATGTAACCTCAAGGTCCAGGTTCTACTCCCTGGCACTAGGGCATTGCGAGATTCAGATGAGATAATATTTGTGAAGCATTTAGCACAGCATCTGGCACACAGTAAAGAGTATCTTAATGTTTTTACCCTGATAATTGCCTACTAAAATAATCCAAGTCTTTTCTTTACTCCACTCTCTTACCTGAATACCACGTATTATCTGTGACTCTTGCTGCTGCCATGTTTGTTTATAGTCTGTCAGTAAATTAAAAAAAATATTAAACACCTACTATGTGCCAAGCATGGTGCCAAGTGCTAGGATTTTCATATGAGTAAGAACAGAGTCACAACATCTAGAAAGGAGGTGGGTAAAGTTTTGCCTTGTAAAGAGATAGAATGAGGATAGGACCTGGTAACCACATCACTTTCTGGCTGGTAGTAATATAGATCTGGACTTTCTTTCCAGGTTTATTTCATATTATTCCCCTTCACACATTCTAGATTGACCTACTACTGATTCCCCAAAGTTGGCATTCCATTTCCAGTTCTGCCCCTTTGCATGTTTATCTCCTAAACCTGGAAGGCGCCTCCTCCTTATTCCACCTAACTTCATTCAAGACTTAGCTCATGTGTTACTTTTTATCTTTCTTGATCTCCCCTAGGACAGTGTTTTCTATCAAGTCCAAGAACTTGAAAAAAAATTATAACCATATTTCAATGTAATTGATTTCTTTTGGAATTTTATGTATTTTAAAACATTATTATGGAAATGGTGTTACAGTCCTTGTGGGGCTGTCAAAAGAGTCTATTATTACCACCACCCCCCAAAAAAAGAGAGAGAGGTTAAGGATCCCTATCCTAGAACGTAATTCTTCTTTCCTTAAATTATTTGGTATATGTAGATTTATTCATCTCTTACATGCAGCAAGATGAATTTAAGCTCACTGAGAGTAGACACTGTTTGTCTCTGTGTCCCAAGTGCCTACCGTAGGACTTTGCACATCATAGATTCTTGGATTGGATGCTGGTAGTAACTTTAGATCCCTATAATCAAAGGTAATATCAGGAACATAGCTGGTGAGTTCAGGTAGGGTAGGAATGTCACTTTCCTCACTTAAAGATAGACACCAGGTATGAAAAGATTTCTGTCCTGGAGTACAAACAGGTTTTAATAGGACTGAATCCAATCATATTGTAGGATGGAGTTAATAATATCAAGGGATCCACTGAGCAAGCTCATCCTTTCTACCCCATATGGTATTTCCTATAGCTCCCATCTACCTTTCAGCTTTTTGATGCGTCCCACTCACCTTGCCTCAGCATTCTTTGATCCAGCCCACCTGACGTTGTTGATCTTCACACACTGACGTTAATCTCCCTTTCCTGTAACTTTGCAAAAGCTGTCGCTTACGTGCGCTCCTGCTCACCTCAGTATCTGAGAGTTTGTGGTTTCTCTCAAGGCACCAAGGGACTTGCCTCTTACATGAAGACTTCCCTGATTCCCACAGCTGCTAGTACCTTCCTTCAAAACAATTACTTTGTATTTTTGTTATATACACACTACATCTGCCAATATGTATATATTTGTGTATAGTAATTATATACATTACATATGTGAGTGTATTCACATCTGTATGTATACACATCATCTTTCCTATAGAATGTAAGCTTTCTAAGGGCAGAGATTGTTTCAGCCTAAGCTTTCTAAAGGTAAAGATGGTTTATTTTGTCTCTGTAACCCCCATAACTAGAAGAATGGTTGTCACATAGTAAACAGTTGATAAATGATTGTGGATGGATGAATTCATTTCACTTAAGAAAGCTAACACTGATAGGACAAAAATTGACAGCAGACTCTTCTATCATTTTAACTAATCAGGATCAAACAATGCCTCAATCTCTGCATCTTTTCAAGTATGTACTTTGTTTATCCTTAATAGAAGTTATTATATGTTAATTAAATGCCAGTAGAGTAAGAAAACATTTGTGGAAGATTAAGAACTACATAATAAGATGAGCATCTGCTATATAATTGCTAAACCTCACTAAATATTTCCTTACATATCAGTATTTACTTAGCAAGCAATGACTATCCTGTGAAATCTAAATGTAATGCCTAGTTAAATATATCAAGGGTGCAAGTCATATAAAGTGTCAGCAATATACTCTCTCTGAGGAACACTGACTGGAGAGAGCTGCAGGCAGACATTACAAGTGGAAGGGTCCTAGAGTAGGTCATCCTTCAATTTGAAGGGCATTGAAAGGCCCTGTTAGCCTAAAAATATCTTATCTACTGATTTAAATTGCTCCTTCCCCTCCCACCTGGCCTGTAATTCCCATCATCAGAATCATTTTTTCTGGATTAGATAATGAATTCACTGTAGTTTTGTTCTACTTTTTTTTCCCCCCAGGGTGGGAGGTTCTTAAATCTTGCCATGTCAGCTCATTGTCATGCATTAATCTATCAGATTAATTATCACTTTGGCAATGAGAAAGCCCTATGGAGAGACTCCACTGCTAATCCAATCTAATCCAACAATCAATTAAGGACCTACTATGTAGAAATACTGGTATGTTCAGGAAACATAAAACAAAATACCAAGCAATCCTTTTCAAGTAGTGCCCTAATGGAAGTATACTGTAATACTATTGTACTAGTCACATGTCACTAAGGAGGGGAGCAGAGAATATTGGCTGTAAGGTAGGTACTAGGGATACAGAAGTAGTGCCAAATAGCCTTGCTCCAGAGTCCTAGCACTTAGGAGGGCAACTTTTTACAGTCAGAAGCGAGTGGGTCATAAATGAAAGCAAAACCCAAAATAGGAATACTTATAGGTACTTACAATGATCCATCAGTCCATCCATCCATCCATCCATCCATCCATCTGTCCATCCATCCATCCATCCATCCATCCATCTGTCCATCCATCCATCCATCCATCCATCCATCCATCTGTCCATCCATCCATCCATCCATCCATCTGTCCATCCATCCATCCATCCATCCATATCTTAACACTTAGGAAAGGTAAAGTACAATTGCTAAGTTTTGCGAAGGAGAGAATCATACAAAAATGAGTGACAGTGTCTGTACTCAACTACAGTTTAGTAAGGGAAATAAGATGACAAGTAACTATAACACAAGGCAGAATGTGATGAGTGCCAAGTAAGTGGTACAAATAAAGTGCTGTAGGGATTCAGAGGAAATAATGCTCGTTTTCAGTACTCCAGAAAGAAAAGCTTTGTGGCAAAGTTAGTTCTGCAAGAGCTCTTTCTGGTGAGATAGGATTGATATGGGGTTAGAGGGAAGGCAAAGACATAATCCAGAAGAAGGAACAGCAAATGAAAAAGCTGAGAGTTACAGATAAGTACAATATGTGACTTGGAAGGGTGGAAAGTAGGAAAGCAACAAGGTACTACTTTTGATTAGCTTGCTAAATATGTTATAATCTGAAAAAATACTTAAAGTTAACCTTAATTCAGAAATTCAAGAACTCAGTACATTATTAGCTGAGATATCACCAAACAATAGTAGATACACTATGGTTAGTTACACAGTACATAGTACTTCCTGGCTACTGCCAAACCATGTCTCTCTCTACCATTAAACAAATCAAACTGTCATCTTGTCTCTGACAGGTGAACTTTTACCCTCTATGACTAGGAATGAAACCATCGTACTACTTCTCAGCCCTCTCCAAACCATGCCCTGTCCCTTTAACTCTAGCTCACCACATTATTACACTTGGCAAATGTGCAATGTATCTATGCACTTATTTATGCATATATACATATATATGCATGTGTGTATGTATAGATTGACATAAATATCTGTACTCCCAATATGTACATACATGTGTATGTGTGTGCTTAATGAGAAATGTTTAATGTGGGAAAAATCAATTTCCAATTATGTAGGCTACCACTAAAGCAAAACAGGGATAGAGATATTTACAAGAATGCCATTTCCTCTGCGTGTACATCAGCATTATTGAGGCATTATAGAAAGAGCAGTGGATTTAGAGTGAAAGAATCTGAGTCTGAATCTTCACTCTATTGTTTACTATCTATGGGATCTTCAGAAAATGCCATAATTTTTTGTTTCTTCAGTATCCTTTACTATAAAATAAAGATGATCCATCAGATTAAAAAAAAAGAAAAGAAAAATGGCAATTGTTGAAAGATTACCAAGGGATAGGCATATTAAAGTACTTTTGATGAAAGAATGAAATCTACCACCTAGCCAGGAAAGTAATTTTGAACTAGTCCCCCAAAGTCATTACATAGTGCATAACCTTTGACCCAGTAAAATTATTAGACTCATACCTGGAAGTGAACCAAACTCTGTCTTAGAGAGGATACAGGACTACAAAACTTTTTTTTTTTATTATAACACTTTTTTGTTATAACAAAGTACTAGAAAAAAGTGGGTACCCGTCAATCAGGGAATGGATGATCCAAGTAAGACGTAAACATAGATGCATGCATTTTTTAAATACACGTACAAATCCACATATGTATGTATGGATATGTATGGATAACCTTTAAGATGAATTTAAGAGAGGGAAGAAGTCAGTTAGTGCATAGAGAGCTGACCTTGAAGTCAGGAAAACTTACGCTTTGCGACCCTGGACAAGTTACTTAAGGACTCAGTATTCTAAAGACTCAGGTGCAAAATTATACATTACAGAGAAGGTGCTAACCTGAATTGGAGGAAGATGACGTTTCCTCATTTGGCAGTTCCTTACACCAGGGAAATCACAAGTACATATATGTGTGTATAACATTTAACAAGAATTTAAGGGAGAGAATTTAAACTTACCATTAATATAAATCTTATTCTGATCACTAAAAAGGGGGAAAAAAAACCAAGACAAAACCCAGAAAACATCAAATTTTTTTTTCCTTTCCAAATGAAATTTAGTCTGGATTTGTCTCCCCCTACTGGAAGCAGATTGAGATATCCTTGGTATTTCCATCCAACATCACAAGAGTAAAAAAAAAATCAGTCAGTCAGTCAACAAGCATTTAAGTCCTTACTATTTTCAGGCACTCTAATATAAATGCAAGATAGAGAAATGAAGTCCCCCACAAAGAAAACAAACAAACAACAACAACAACAAAACAAAACACATTAGCCCCTGCCCTCAAGGAACATATATTCTAGTAGGGGAGACAATCTGTAAACAAATAGATATTTATAAAATATAGAAGGAAAATACATAATTAGTGGTATGATGGAGTCTTTCTATTTTACAAGTGCCAATTATTAAATTTTCAGTGTGAGCATTTATATCCTGGAAATTGGCAACTGCTAAAATCTGGGTTTGATTTATTGTTTTGCTGACTATCTAGACTCAAGAGAGTGATGGGGAAAATAATAATGCAGATTAAACTTTAAAGTATTTTATGGACAATTTCAGAGAGCTAGCTGTTGAACATTTACTAGCAAACCCTGGGATGGTTGGATAATATGAAAAAGGAAGGCACTAGAGGCTAAGAGTTACCTGTAAGATCTGTAGAAGATAGGATATGAACTATCTTGAAAGAAGTCAGAAAAATGAAGAGGTGGAGGTGAGAACTCAGAGCATTCCAGGCATGGGGAACAGTCAAGAGAAAGACTCAGGAATGAAAGATGTAGTGTTGTGTTCATGGTACTATAACAGGTTTGTGGAGCTGGATTGTAGAGTGGGAAGGAAAGCATAGAAAGGTTGGAAGAGGCTAGGTTTCGACAATTTTAAATGTCTAATAGAGATGTGCCTATTTGATCTTGGTAGCAATGTAGAGCTAGTCAAGGTCATAGGTTAGGGGATGGGGAGAAAGAGAGGAGAGAAAGGTGTGACAAGGGCAAACCTAGACTTTACAAAAATCACTTTGGCAGCTGAACAGAGGATGGAGTGGAGTGGGGAGAAATTTGAAAAATAGAGACCTCTTGGGAGGCTACTGCATTAGTCAAGGTGAAAGGGGATGAGGAGTGTGAGTGTAAAGAAGAGGGTGCATAAGGGGGATGCTATGAAAGGAGAAATGACAAGATTTGTCAATGGATTGGCTACATGGGATGAATGAGAAAGGAATTGAGGCTGACACAGGATTTTTAAAGTTGACAAGCAAAAACATACCCAAAGAGGACTACCAAGGTGCTGAGGTTGCTGCAAACCATTCTATAGAAGAATCAAAAGACAGAATTAGAGAAGATTAGACTAGAGTGCACATGATAGCTGCTTTTAAATATTTGGAAGAGGGAGAAGAGTGACTTTGGATCTCCCAGAAGACAAAACTAGGAGCAATGCTGGGAGTTTTAGAATGAGAAAATTTGACTCAGTTGTAAACAATTCTCAAATGATTAGAGATGTCCAAAGTGGATAGAATGTGATATCTCAGGTGGTAATAGCTTCCCCATTACTGGAGAGACTCAAGTGGAAACCTGACAGGAGGATGATGGTATCCTTCATGATAGTACTTGTAGCATACTTAGTGGAATACTCAACACATGAATAATAACATGTTGTTGGCTCAGTTATCTTCAGTCACATCTGACTCTTGGTGACCCCATTTGGGGTTTTCTTGGCAAACACAGTTTTCTTGGAGTGGTTTGCCATGTCCTTTTCTAGCTCATTTTCCAGATAAGGAAAATGAGGCAAACAGGGTTAAATCTTTTGTCCAGGGTCACAAGGCTAGTAAGTATCTGAGGTCAGATTTGAACTCAGGAAGATGTCTTTCAGACTCCAGGCGTGGCACTCTGCCCTTGAAAACTAACACAGAGCAGGGAAAATGGAGCTGCCATTTGGCTTCCTCCTGGAAGGTGCAAACACCTTCTTTTTCTTTTAAACTAGCTGTACATGGATCCAGTACTCAATTTAGTCAAGAAAGTCCTGTCAATTCAGTCAAAGAGGATCTAGTCAGTTCAGTAGGTTGATCAAGTAATCAACAACTGATCAAACAAGAAAAAGTCTGGTTCATGGATGTGGTGAACTAGTCCATTATTGTTTTGTCTTGTTTTCTGCTCTAGGTGTTGACAATCTATAGAAAGCATTTAATCTACAGCTATTCTGTCATAGAACAAAAGTTCTAAGGTTAGAAGAGACCATAGAATTCCCCCACTCTAACCCTCTTATTTTATAAATTGAAGTTTGGAGAAAGGAAGAGACTTCTTAAACAAAGTCAAATAAGTGGCAAGAAGCTACATCAGGATTCCATCCCTGAACCAGGGACAACAAATTAATCACTCCTTATACCTCAACACTATCACTTTCCACAATCTTCAGGATTTGCTAGTTGTACTGGAAGCCTCTAAGGACCTGGACAAAATTCATGGTCTTTAAGTGGACTATAGAAGATGGGAAAGGAAGAAGCTGACCATAAGGTTATCTGTGTTCCTTGGCAGGTGGCTTGTATTTGTGAAGACAGAAAAATACATCAGAAATAAAGAGTTAGATTTCGGGAAAGCTGGAAAGATAGCTTCTAGGGGGATAAAGCTTAGAGACTGAGATTATTTCACTTTCAAAGATCTGGAAGAGAAGTGAGCAAATGGGAGCAATGGAAGAATGGTGAGAGGGAGGGATAAGCAATTAGTAATGTGATGTGGTATTTCATGTAACACAAAATGCTTCCTACCTATTTTTATTCATTACTCCTCATAAGGGAGGTTAGTGATATATTCATATTTTACTTGTGCAGTAACTGAGGTAAAACAGCTTCCCCCTCACCCCCTAGGGATACACAGTGGCCAGTGTGGTTTTAGGAAAATAGGTCAGTGTTCATCAAAGTCACTTGAACATGAATATGGAATAATAAACCTCTCTGTATGCTCTCTCTTATCTTAGTAACTTGTGTTATTTTGTTGTAAAGACAATTTTTCTGTTAATGAATCAACATGTGTTTACTAAATACCTACTCTGTGCTCTGCCCCCACGGTCATGGATGCCGGGTGGAGCTGGGAAAGGAATATAATTCATGGCCTGGCTCTTTGTTAGTGAAATAGCATTGACATACATGAAACAATTGGTTAATGACAAAAGACAACACCCAATTAAGCGCTAAACTGTGGTACAGTTTATAAGCATGATAAGAATTCTGAGAAGGGAGCAATTAGTATGAGCTGGAATAAACATGGAGCTGTTACTGACGAGGGAAGGTTTTTCTGGTGGGTTTTAAAGAGTTTGATTTGCATGGGTGGACAAGGGGGTGGGGAATATCAGGTAAGTAGGGAAGAGATAGAGCAAAGAATCAGGGATTAGCATGGGGGAGTAAAAAAATAAGTACAGTTATTTCTTTCACATTGCAGGGATTCTGAGTGTGACACTCCTGAGAGCTGGAAAATCTGGGTAAAATTTTTTGACCCTCTCTTCATACCAGAGAAGTTTTTTTCCTGATTTTTTTTTTCCTTTTGGGGCATTTCGATACCTTACTATAAAATTTTGGTTAAGTATTTGGTCATAGTGTATACATCAGGGTGGGGAACCTGAGGCCTTAAGGTCACATGTGGCATTCTAAATCCTTAAGTGTGGTAATTTGAGGATCTAGAAAGCCACACATGGCCTTAAGGCCACAGGTTCCTCACATCTGATCTATATTATACAATGCTATACATATATTTTATACATTTATATTTTTCTATGTCATCCGCACTTACTCAAAACTCCCCCCAAATCTCCATTTAATTTCCTGTGCTGACCCAAAATATATTGAAACTGAGATGGGGAAAATTACAGCAGGGAAGGGATAACTATAGTTATAGCAATGGAGGAGCCTGAATAGGGTATCCGTTTAACTCAGAACAATGAAAAATGAAACAGGATAGGGGAGGTGGTGTCAGATTATAGACTGCCTTGAAGGTTAGGCAGAGCAGATTAGATTTGATATGCTGGGCAACAGGGAGTCATTGTGGGTGATTAGTTAGGCAGCTGTATGTAGTATATCTTGAACTATTACAAAGCTCAGCCCAGAGACTGTTGTAGTATTCAAGAAATCAGGTACCAGTGGTTTGGGGAATAAAGGAAACAGGGTTACAGAAAACTCATATGATTTGCTACTTGTACTGTTTTATTTTCATACTTTGGATGAAAGCAGTTGAGGAGGTGGCAGTACAGAGGATTGTGTTCTAGGAGGCAGTCATTCTGAAAGTGAATGGACCAGCTTCCTTAGAGAGTTCATAGAGAGGAAGGGGAAAAGGCAGATCTTGAGAAAGAGGGAATACGGTGATAAATGATGGCCTAAGGGGTTTACTGCTGTTCATAATTCAGGGGAGTGAGATTGGCCATGTGGCCTGAAGTTTCTGTGGAGAGGAAGCATGGAGCCTACCCTAACCAGACATCAGAGCCTTTGCTATGTGTGACTTTCAGGTTTGAAGACTGACTAGATAGAGATAGTAAATTAAGTGAGGAATCCAGGATGACTGCCAAAATTTAAGAAACATACAGTTAGACCAAAGGCTAAACTGGCTTTTTCTATTTCTTCACAAGAGATATTCCATCTCCCATCACCATGACTTTGCATTAGCAGTGTCCTATGTCTAGACAATGCTCCTTACTCACTGCTGCCTCCTAACATCATTTTTCCTTCTATATTCAATCCAAGCATCATCTACATGAAGCCCTTCCTGAGTTCTCATCCTGCTAATGCCCTCCATCTCATTTTAATTTATGTTGGACTAGATTGTGTTTACTCTTTATGCACTTACTATTTGTAATCTTATAAATGTATTTGTTGCCTCCCCAATTACAAAGTAAGCTCTTGGGAAGGAGGGATCAATTCACTCATAGCATTCCTATCCAGGAAGAAAAGAAGGTCATCAGTATCAAAGCTACTAAAAGGGTCAAGGAAAATAACGATTCAAGAGGTCCATGGGCTTAACAATTAGGAGATCATTGGCAACCTTTGACACAGATAATGATAATGCAATAACACATGGATAATATTAATATGTGGTTTTCTAAGTCAATACATACCCACAGGGATTCTCACACACAATTTGTGACCTCAATTTCTATTGAGTTTGACACTTGACATTCGAAGTTGTTTATGAGAATAGTTTTGGTAGAGTGGTTGACTTAGAAGCCAGATGACAAGAATTAGAGAACTAAAAGGTTTGAGATAAGTAGTAATCTGTCTAGGAGCATCAAATTGAAAGGTAGGTTATGTAAGGAGGATTTTTAAAATTTTTTTTGGAGTTAGTTTCTCAGAACCAATGGCCATGGGAATGTCAAGTTTCCGGGTGTCAGATAATAGCTGCCAGAATAGCCCCAAGGATTCTAAATAGTAGTTCTTAGAAATATAGAGACAGATAGTCCTACTGAGGCTGCATCGTGAAATAAGGGGTGATATAATGTAATAATTACTACACTTGCACCAAATGATGAAATTGCTAAAGGTAACCTGTGAAGCAAGATAACATTTTTGTTTGTTGCCCAATAAAGCAAGGAGGCACTGGTCTGTGAGGGGGGAAAACAACAAAGAATCCAGAGGGGAAAACCACAGGGAACCTATAGGGGAAAAAAACCATGGGGAATCCATAGGGAAATCTGTGTGTGCCTCAACTGACCCCTATGGAGGCTTGAGGGAATATACAAGTGTGCCTGTCTCGACCGACCCTGCTGAGATGGAGGGGTTGTTGCTCCCCGTTTCTTACCAGGCCCTGTGAGAAGGTTGATTGGGGAATGCTGTATGAGCTGGTTCTCCCACAGCCCTTTGAGAAGACTAGACTAGAATAAAGCTGATTATTAATCCTTCCAAAGCTGTCTACCTGTCTAATCAGATTAAGAGTGAACCTGCTAGAGGCTGGAGACTGAGAACTCCAGTGCCTTGTGTGTGTTATCTATGAAACAGTAGGAGAGATTTTTAAAAAATATATAGCTTGAGGGTATAGTAGGATTAAGGGTAGCTTATTGTTTTTTTATTTGTTTTTTAAAGAATGGAGAAATATGAATATGTTTGGAAGTAACAGGGAAGGAAAAAGAGACCAAAAATGAGAGAAGGAAATAGGAAATACCAAAAGGAGAAGAGGAAAAAGAATCTCTACATGCAGTGCAATTTTCCCATAACAACATCATTCTGATCAGGAAGAGGTTCCTATGGCAACTTGGGGTGTATTCCTCCAAGTCACTCACTGCTCTCTCTTTATCAATGTTTCATTTACATTGAATTAGGAGGCTAATAACTGTGCTTCAGCTCTTTACAATCTGGCCTCATAAAATCCATTTCTGGTTCTCCTTTAGTAGCTATGCTCAGATCCTATGTGTGCAAGTATACCCTGCCTGGCCTCTGGATTTAAAGACAGGCATCAAGTTCAAGAGCTCAGAATGAACAGTGCACGTCTTGTCACTTGTAAAATCCCATACTACCTCCTCCCCAGGGTAATGAGTGAGGTGATACAGTGGACGGAGTGCTGGGACTGTAGGCATGAAGACTTGAATTAAAATCTAGACATAAGACACTCATTAGCACTGTGACTCTGAGTAAGTCACTCAACCCTGCTTGCCTCAGTTTCCATATATACATGTATAAACACACACACATACATATACACACGCATACATATGTGAGTGTGTGTGTATATATGTATATATTTATGTATGTGTGTATGTATATATGCATATATGTACATGTATGTATATGTATACACACGTATATAAATGCATTTGTGTGTATATGTATAGGGAGAGAAAGGGAGAGAGAGAGAGAGAGAGAGAGAGAGAGAGAGAGAGAGAGAGAGAGAGAGAGAGAGAGAGAACTGGAAAAGGAAATCACAAAGCGTTTCAGTATTTTTGACAAGAAAACCCCAAATAGGGTCACCAAGAGTTAGATGTGATTAAAACAACTGACCAATAACAACAAGAAGTATAGAAGCAAAAACAAATGCTCCCTTCCCTCTTTGGTATCCCAAGATGACTTCAAGTTTACTAAAACCATCTTGTTTCAAGTATCCTCAGAAACACTAAGTAAACTGGGAGATTGCTATAGGTAAAATGTGGAACTGCTACTGTTAATCTCTTGTAATTCTTAGACAGCATTCCAACTTACTCAATTGTGCTCATTCCTAAATAATATTTGTTAGACCATGACACTTGGCTCTCTTCACCTTGTGACAGATAGAGCTTTGAGTATCTGTGTGCTTTCTCCTAGATCTGGGGTGGCTGCTCTCTGTCCTAGGAAATGCCATTTTATCCAATCCAATCCAACTCAATTCAATAAACTTGTACAAAGTGCCTGTCTGATTCTGTGCTAAGCTTTTCTTTCAGGAAAGAAAGACAATCCCTGGCCTCAAGGAGTTTACCAGCTAAAGGGGGAGACAACACACAGAAGGAAGCAAGAAGGGCTGGGGAGGGTTACAGGAATACCGAGGAATATCTTGCTCCATGCAGTTGGAACCAGGCAGAGCAGCAGATGCAAAGTGAAGTGATTTTGATCACAGTTGGTGCAAGTATAAATGTGAAGAACAGTGTTTGTATGCCATAGTGGAGAAAAAAACTGGCTCTGGAACTAAATGGCCTGAGTTCAAATCACTTCTCTGATTCTTATTTGCCAAGTGACCTTGGGTTAGTCACTTAGCTTTCCTACACCTCACTTTTCTCATCTGTCCAGTGAAGATAACCATGGATTATCTGCAGCCCTGCGTAGTGAGAAGAACAATGCTTGGTAATGTGGGATATAAGATATGTTATTATTAGTATCTAGTCTTTTATTTTTGAGAATTAAAAGAATTTTGTTGTAAGGTCATCAAGGTAGCAACTATATGTATATATATATATATACACACACACATATATAAATATATACACACATACATATACACATGTGCATACATACACACACATATACATATTTGTTTAGGCTCATTAGAAAATCAGCAAATGAATGCCAGGTCATGATGTGCAGAACCTATGTTACAGTTCTTGCTTAACTACTTCAAGCTTTTTTCCCTTCTTTCAAGTGTCACCTAAAATCCCACCTTCCACAAACGGTACTTCCAAAGTGGACTTAATGCTAGTCACTCCCTCAGAAGATTATTTCCATTTTTCCTGTGTAAATATTGCTTGTACTTAGGTGTTTTTGTGTTATCTCACTCTTGAGACTCTGGGTTCCCTGAAAGTAGGAATTGGTTTTTTTTTTATTTTAGTTTTGGCCTTTGTTTGGGTCCTCAACATTTAGCATAGTGCCTGCCACATAATAAATGCTTATTAAGGTTGGTTGACTTGACCTGACCTGCCTGAATCTCAATTTCCCAATTTTTTCAAATGGGAATCATAGTAGATTTGCTACCCCAAAGGACTGTGATAAAAAGAAAAAAAAAACTTTTAAGCTGCCATATAAAATACATTATTATTCCTATCAGTCAGTCAACAAGCATTTATTAAATACTATCCTGTTATTCTCCATATTTACTGTTGAAAATAAACAAACATATCTCTGACTGCTAAATATCAAATGATGTGGAAAAACAAGAAAGAGAGGCTTGTCAAGTGTAGACTCAATTGGAAGTCAGCAAACAAGCTGATGGCATAATGTACAGAGTTTACCTTGTAAGTTTACTTATAATGTGACCCAATGAGTCAGAGCTCCGATGGGAGAGGCAGGGAGGGAGGCAGTGGTGGGAGCCAGAAAAGAAGAGGTTGAAACTGTGAGATCTAAACCTTGGAAGAAAGGTTGCCAAAGAAAGGATGATGTGCCTGAGGATATCTCAGGTATTGCCCTTCGTCCCTGAGCTAGAGTTTTCATATTTGACAAATGCAAATCCTGGAGATATTCCGATAGGAGCTGAGGATTTGGTACATTCCTACTCTATTTCCAGCTATTCAATTCTCACTGTCACCTAGAAATGTTCAGAGTGCGAGCTATGTGCCAGCTCTGATTCTTTATCATCTGCACTTGCCTAGGCAGAGTCAGAGAGAATGTATTTGTTATAATGTACTATGTGTCAGCATCCTGGCATTTGGCACTGAGTTTTTTTTATCTTAAATTTTAAAGTAAATGTCCTTAATTTTTAAAGGAAAAGGCTGAATTTTAAATCTCAAGATTCTTATATTCCTCACACCGGATCAGAATAGCAAAATTAAAATATTAAAAATGTTTCTACTCATGCACTTCATTTTTCTACTTTTCTCTAAATCAGTCAATAAAAGCAGTCTAGAGCTAGCTAGTCTTATCTTCAGGCATCATGAATCATTGTAAATATATATATGTTCTTTACCAGTATAAATAGGTATCATTATATTCTCAAAATGATTTCACTAAATGGTGGGTTTGGACTAGACAATCAATAAGAATACTTCAGATTCCTAAGCTCCATTAAAATAAAGCTAGAAAAAACCTCATCTAGTTCAACCTCATCATTTTCAAATGAGGAAACAGACTCGAAGAGATTAACTGATTTTCCCAAGGTCATGCAGTTAAGTGCCATGATACAGAAACCCAAAGAGGTCAGTTACCTCTTGTAGATGGTGAGTAAGGAAGACCTTGGTTCAAAACCTACCATAAATCCTTTAAGCTCTCTGGTTTGAGATAATACCTGTAGTACTTGTATCAGTGCTTTTGTGAGGCTTAGTTGACATAGTGTATTTAAAGCACTTTGTGAAGATTAAAAGCCTCAAAGATTTCCAGTTGTTACTACCATCAGAACCACCACCACTACTGCTACTGTTACCACTACTACTACTGCTACTATTTCGACTAATATTGCTACTAATGCTGCAGCTGCTACTACCGCTACTGTTACTACTACCACTGCTACTGTTTCTGCCACTGCTGCTCCTGCTGCTTCTACTACTACAACCACCACCACTACTATCATTGCTACTACTACCACCACTAGTGTATGCTAGAGGAAGATGGTTGTGTCCATCCTTAGTTTTTGAAGAGTACTATGACATCAGAGAAACGATGGCATAACTTGCAGTTGACTTTGCTTTGAGTGACGGAGGGCTGTGCAAGGTCAACAAACTCACTTCTCCTCCTGAGTCATACGGATCCAGTGACCAGATATTCATAAGGATGACTGGAGATGGCCCAGGATGCAATGGGAGACCTTGGTTGTTTTAGGTACTCACTTAAAGTGCGGTAAGACCCATTCAGTGAATAGGCTTCTTTAAAATGGAGTCGGGGGATGGCCCCTTCAATTAAAAAGAGAAAAGAAATAGATAAATCACTCCCGGGGGGGGGGGAAGGGGCTTCTAGACAAAAATATATGTACCTCACATACCTAGGGGAAGAAAAAAAGATACATCTATCTTTCTCTGTCTGTCTATCTCTCTGTGAGACTGTCTGTCTTTGTCTATGCTTCTGTCTCTGCCTCTCTCTGTCTTTCTGTCTCTGTCTCTCTCCTGTTTCTTTCTTCCATAAGACCTCATGAAAAGGCTTTAAGCAATTCTGTAATGGAAAAGTAAATATTAGTCAGCAGTAATGGCCTGGTTAAAAAGGGACAAGGAACCCTTAGCAGGGGATCCAGTCGTCCGTTCAATTTCATTGAGAAAAGTACTGTAAAAACTATGTTTTCAGAGAGTGAGGTTAACCAAAGGCTATACTTACTAGGAGAGTACCATACCACCATGGGGGATCCTAGAAAGGATTTAATCAGACAGAAGAGAAGCCAAATAATAAGTATTCTCCTTATCCTTTCAATTTCCCTACCCCACCCTGCCCATCAATCTAACTTTCCTTTTCAGTGACTCTGTGATTTTTCAAAACCATCAGTAGCTCTTTACCCTTATATAATCAAATCTGATTTTGAAAAATGCCCATCATTTTTCATGTACTTCTAAAGCCTCCTTGGGTCAAATTTCAGGGAATTCTCCATTATCGCTCTATTCTCTACTTTCTAGATTATATATATGATATATTAGAGAGTGCATATATTTTAAACTTGGCTAAAGTCACCTAAGACAAATTCATTTTCACTCTCCTCCCTTCCTCTTTATTCAAAGTAGGTTTACATTAACTTTTACTGGTTTGGTTATTTGGGTAATTTTTAAAAATAGGAGATATCAGAAATACTAGTTGAGTTACTATTGTTTTTGAGTGGTTATAATTTTTACTGCGTTTCAAAAAGCATGCATAAATACATGAAAGGATAAGACAAAAAAGAGATTATTTGATTTTTTTGTGTAACCTCCCTATGTATTGACTCTTATACATAAGAGTCCTTTCTGACTCCTTATACATAAGGAGGAGATGTTGCAAGCTGGGGGCATTACACTTCCTTTCTGTAGTTATGTATTTGTCTCATTGTTCATTTCAGAATCTAAATATTCATGAGTAGGACACTCTTACTTTTAAGCAAACTAAAACAACTGTAACTGCATTGAAAAGTAACTGCAACTGAAGAATTGATGGAAAAAATTAAGAATAAATGCAATCAATACATAACAAAGAGAACCACAATTCTAGGGATAGCCAGGTGGTACAGTGGACAGTGCTGGGCTTGGAGTCTGGAAGACTCATCTCATTTGATATGATTTTCATAACAACTCTTCTAATAATACTTCTATTATCCCCATTTTACAATTGAGGAAACTGAGGCAAATAGAAATTAAGTGATTTAACCAGAATCAAAAAGTTAGTAAGGAAGGAAGGTCTCACGGGAACTAAGGTCTTTTTCACTCCAGGTATGGTGCTCTTTCTACAATGCTTATAGTTATATGGAGTTATATATATATATATATATATGTATATATATGTATATATGTATACATATACATGTATACATATATACACACACGTGTGTATATGTGTATGTAGTTCTATATATGTATATATACATGTATATGTAGGTATATATATATATATAGGTCTATAAATGTATATATAGTTCTATAAATGTATATAGTATGACTACATAGTTATATAGACATACATACAAACACACATATATATATATATGTATATATATGATTGTAGGTATGTACATAGTATAACTATCATGGCCAGTTATGTTCCATGGACATGGGAAGGAGAAGAGAAGCTGACAATAAAAGTGGGGGGAAAGAAAGGAGCGAACGAGGAAAAAAGTAGGGGAGAAAATTATGGACAAGGAACAGAGAGCAATGGGAAAACAAAAAAAACCAGAGAGATGGGGTGAGAGATAGAATGAGAGATGACACTGACATGCTATTTGTTAGGATATGTTATCTATTAATCTAGGATGTTATGTATTAATCTGTCTCTTTCTCCTTTCTTTTTTTCCTTTTCTTTTAGTCCCCTACACCTCATGCCTATCTAAATTAACTATAATATAGAACTGCAATTGTTTAGTCAATTAGCTATGTCTAACTCTTCATGATCCCTCTTGGGGTTTTCATGACAAAGAAACTGGAGTGACTTGCCATGGTCTTCTTTAGTTCATTTTATAGATGAGGAAACTGAGGCAAACAGGGTTAAGTGACTTACTTAGGGTCACATAGTTACCAAGTATCAGAGGCTGGATTTGAACTCAGGAAGATGAATATTCCTGAATTCTGATCCAGATCTCTGTGCACTATGGTGACACCTGGCTGTCATTTGGCACATAGTATGTGCTCAAGAAAATTGCTTGCTTCCCTTCATTTTTCATTATAATAGAAAATTATAATACCTTTTCTTGGTATTCTTTGTTATCTATTGGTCTTAATATCTTTCTCTTTTCTGTTTTTTTCCTTTTCTTTGAGTTCCCCGCCCCCTTCCAGGCCCATCTAAATGTATTAATGGTTTGTAAAATTGTAATATTTTTTCTTAGTAATATTGATTATATTTATTATTAATTTTTCAATTAGTTTTTCCCTTATAGTTATAAAGTTCTTTCAATAGTCTCAATGACTTTAAGGATAAAAAGCAGTGTTTTATTCACAAATGCTTAGATTCTAAAATAGTTAAGTGAAGTTGTGTTTTAATAATATGTGAGCATTCATTAGCTGATATTTGTCTTCTGTGGGTCATTAGTCATTGATAGAAAAAAGAAGACAACATTCCCAAACTGATTGAAAGGAAAATATAGTAGTGAAACGTAGTAGAAAAATACTGAATGGAGGAATTTAAGGGAATCTGCCACACCATAATGAGCATTTATGCATACTTGGAAGACTTCAAAATAAAGTAAAATAGGGTAACTTTGGAGAGATTCTAAATAAATAAATATGATTAAAGTAGTTGTAAAAATTAATAAATGCCCATAAGGCTTGAAACACATTTTTTTTCCTGGATAAAATTAGTCTGTCCTACGGCCTAAGCAGAATTGTTTGTTAAAGTTAATTTTTAAAACCATGAATCTCTCATGATAAATATGCCAGAAGAAAATGGCTAACCTTTCCCTGTACATGAATTGAATGAACAAAACTCCTTAGAAGATAGGGTTATCAAGTAAAGAGAGAGGTTTGTGTGTGTTTGTCTTATGGAAACCAATTTAATTGCTAATAGGCACATAATATGGTCATGGAAAGGATTGATATTGTTTAGTTGATTAGTCATATCCAACTCTTTGTTACCCTATTTGGGATTTTCTTGGCAAAGATACTGGAGTGGTTTGCCATTTCCTTCTTCAGCTCATTTTATAGATGATGAAACTGAAGCAAACTGAGTTAAGTGACTTGTCCAGGGTCACATAGCTAGTAAATGTTTGAGGCTGAATTTGAATTCAGGTCTTCCTGACTTCAGGCTTGGTGCTCTATTTACTCTGCACCAATCATCTGCCCCATGAAAGGAATGTGGAAGAGAATAGAAATCTTAGAGGTTACCTAGTTACCTAGGTAACTTAGAGTTTCCTAGTCCCATTTTTATAGATGAGAAACTGAGACCACAGAGAGAACAGTAGAGACATGATTAAAACCCAGTTCTGAATCCAGAACTTCTTCCCATGGTACCAGACTACTTCCTTTATTCTGTTTGTGTGTGTGTGTGTGTGTATGCACGCGTGTATATAAATGCATACATACAGCATACATATCAGTCAACCAAGAAATCCATCAATAATCAATCAGCATTTATAAAATTTTTTATAAATTTTATTTGTACTACTTACAAAAGATATCAAGACAAAAATGGAGTCCAGGGACCAGAGTCTAAATGCCAGCCTTACTACTCATTACTATGGACCCTGGAGCAAGTGGCTTTCTCTGATTTTCTTATCTATAAAATGAGAAGGTTGATCTAGTGGGCCTTCATAGTCTTACTTCCTTGAAAACTTTTCTAGATAGTAGTGGGAGGACATCCTGGGAGTAGGGGTCTGCCCCAGAATCCCTGTCCCCCCAATCCCCATTCTCCCCCATAGGCAGCTAGGGGGTGAAGTGCATGTAATGCTGGCTTTGGAGTCAGAAACACATGAATTTAAATATGACTTCAGACATTTACTAGTTGAGTGACCCTGAGCAAGTCATCTAACCTCTGTTTGCTTCAATTTCTTTAACAATAAAAAGTAGGGTATAGACAAGACCTAACTCACCGGGGTTTTTATGAGAGTCCAATAAGATAATATTTGTAAAGTGCTTGGCATAGTGTCTAGCTCATAGGAGAGACAACATAAATGGTTATTCCCTTCCCTACCCATGGACTCAGACTCTGGGATAGGTGATCAAAGGCCGAAGGGGAAAGAAAAGGACGAGTTAGTTTTTTTTTTTTATTTTTCCCAGTGGGGAGGTTGGGGGCAAGGTAAAGAAAGTAGAGGAGCATTTGAAGACGCTTTACAAATTATAAAAAGCAGAGGGGAAAAAAGAATGTTGGAAGGACCAGAAGATTTTCTTTTTATGCCCCTTTTCTCCCTTGTTTTCCTCAAATCCTGGTCATCACTTACACTGAATCTTTCTAAGCTCATTTTAGCTACCATGAAGTGAGAGTTCAGCCAGATTTTTAACTTATACCAGTTATTACTGTGAATTTCCAGGGGTCAGAAGTTCAGTACAGAAAAAAAATTATAGAGAATTAAAACATTTCTGCAATTACACTTAAAAATCCCTTATGGAATATTTAATGTTTAAAAACTCAACTATAGAAAAACCACACATTTTATGTCATTTCTTAGTCATTAAATTAATAAACGTGGTCTATTTTTCAAATTTCACAGGTACATTCTTCTATCTACAATACTTAGAGTCTGATAGGTATCACAAAGAATATCCAACAAATGTGTTTTCCCACCAACTGTGTATCTCTCCACTTACTCATCCAGCCCTGATTCCCTCTGAATAGGGCATGCACAGTCCAGGAGGAAAACTCAAACTTGGAAATTGAATTTTCAGTTCAAAAGCAAAGGTGAAAATATTCTTTTTTCAATGACTCTGAACACATAAACAATAACTTTCCCTTTCAAAGGAGGCAAAATAAAAGTCACCACTGTAAGACACTGGAAAACATGGTTCAAGCTCCTTTATAAAGGCCCTATTCAGCATCTATATTCAGTAACTATGGTTACTCTCACATTGCTAACATTTTTAAGGGATGACTGATGACTTCTTTAGGAAAGCAGTTTAATCCTAACCCTAAATACTGCTTGGTTCTAGGGCACCAAGTGAACTTGCTGAATTTATAGCCAGCTTTTCCTATACCACTATCTTTTACATTTTTCCACAGGGATGACATTCAGATATGGGACAAAAGGGATTAAACAAAATTCATAGACACTGGATTGCCACTGGAACCATAGCTTCTGCCCATCTCGTTGTTAGAGTAATCCAGCTTCCTTCCTTCCTTCCTTCCTTCATTTCAACTAGGTCTTTCTGTTTCACCCAGATTGGAAGTAAAAAAGCAACTCACAGGCCCAATTCTACTACTGATTTCTGCAAGAGGTTTTGACCTGCTGTGTTTTTAACTTGGACCAGATTGTATCTCCTTACAAATTCTGGTACCCATCCACAAATCCCAGGAGCTCCTTACATTGGTGCCTGACTTAATTTTGACACTGATTGGTTTTAGTGCTACTAGTTTAGAACTCCCAGACTCAAACAGTCCACCAACCTCAGCCTCAGTGGTAATAGGCATCATAGGCATACATCACTATGTAATGTGGTATTTCTATTTTTGTGTGCTATGTGCTACCTTTCTCTGAAACACTAAGTGGTTCATTAGAAATGGAAGTTTATTTGGAATATATGTGGATATCCCTCTCTAGGTATGTGACATACCCTATTTTGTGGCAAAGGTGGCTCTGAATTTACTAAGGCTTTGTCAGTAGAGCTCAAGCTCTGGGAATTCTACCAAAAAAGCCGGAAAAATGAGGACTATGCCTAAAGCAATAGTTGATATGTGATACATGAGGGCCAGCCTCTTTATGCACTGACAAGATCATCACCAATAGCTTGGTCACTGTATCATTAGATAAGTTGAGATCAGCACTCAATCTTCTGCATTCCCCTAACCAGTACTCCCTCACCCCCATCTCCATTAGAACTTCCCTTAGGCTGCAGGCTCAGAAAGCACTGTCTTAATATCCTTTACAGTTGGTGACAGGTGGCCTTCTCTATTTGATAGAGGTTTTGTTGGTTCACTATTAATGAACTACTCCCTCCCAGGAAGGAGCCTATTCCCACTTCCCCTGACTTTGCCACTCAGGCATTTTCACTGTTTTTCTTGGTTCAGGCCATAATCTGACTTCATCACAGTCTTCTTTTTTTGACTCTCTAAATTGTGTGTGTTTGTTTTTGAGGGGGAGTTTTGTTTATGTGTGTGTATGTGCTGTATGAAATCCTTTTTAATATTTTTGTAAGCATTATTTTACTGTTGGAGGGGAGAAGGCTAGCTCTTTATCCAATATACTGCACTGCCTCTCCCTAAATTTTTATCAAGACTATACTTGTTTGTTTTTCAGCTTTCAGAGTCCTTTCATATTGATAGTTTCAATGTATCCTCACCCTAACCCTTATTCTCATGGTATAAATGAGAAAACTGAGAACGAATAAAATTAAGTGATTTTGCTAGTTTGGCTCAACTACTATGTACCTAAGTCTTGTGATTCCTAACATGGATTCTTATCGAATAGAAAGAACCAAAGAAAATAAAATTCTCTATCACATATGAGTTTAGTCTATCCTTTGACATTTCAAATGACTTACTATCTTATTAAATCAGTCATGCATATACTTACAATTTACTCCTTCACCTCCTTGCCCTTAGCATTCACCTGCTGAAACCGGAAAGGGGATGGTAGGTTCCTCCTATCCTTTGTTTCAGCAGCCCACAAGATTAATTATCCTTTCCTCTTAGATATTCATTCTAACTTTCAATTCAATGCCCCAATGTGTACTTCTTTTACATCCTCTTTTAAGTACTTCATCTTCTTGTCCACAAGCTTCTTATTTCATGTCTGTCTCATTTGGGGCACTACTTGGAATTTCAGGAAATCACTTTATATACATCTGAGAATGTTTCTCCCCTCCCCACTTAACATTGAAATCACCTAACCCAGAGCAACAGCGCCTTTGCCTGAACTTAGAAGTAGACAATTCACAGCATCCTTCTATATAGTCTATAGTCTATCTCATAATTTTCTCTCAGAAGTAAAAAATAGGAAGAATGGAAAATAGTAGAAAGAGGAAAGGAAAGGAGGGGAGGAAGGGAGGGGAAAGGAAAAGAAAGGAAAGGAAAGGAAAGAGAAAGGAAAAAGGGAGGAAAGAAAGGAAAGAGGAAGAAAAGAAGGAAAGGAAGAAGGGAGAGAAAGGAGACAAAAAGGAAGAAGAGGAAGAGGAAACAGGAAGGAAGTTTGTGTGACCATGAACTCCCCAACACTTAAACTCATGAATCTCATATACACTGTGATTTGTTCTGAACTTCCATACATGTTTGGGGAACCAGTGAAGGCAGTGAATGCCTTTTCCCCTCTTTTTAAAAAAACATCGTAGTCCATTTCAGCCACAGGTGATTGTGTTTACACATAAATACCTATATACATGTGTGTATGTATGTGAATATGTATATATATGGATATACATGTTATATATACACATATACACACACACACACACTTTTTTTTAAAGAGGAAAGAAAATGTCTCCAGTCAGCTGGAAGAAAAAAAAAAAAAAATATATATATATATATATATATATATATATATATATATATATATTACTTCCCCTCCCCTCAAATCTGAATCCATTCTTTGCATCTCACTAAATATTACTAAGCAAGCAACAGGTTGCTAAACTTCTTGTTTATTAGTAAAACCAAACTGAACGTTTTAGTAAAACTTACTCAGATTGGCTGAGCCCAGTTTTCTAAATGTTTTTCTGGAATTAACATATCTGACAGCAGATGGCCTAGGCAGACCGCATAGAAATATCCACTAACTACGTAGGGCAGGCAGCTTGCTCCCAAGGCTGGCCTCAAGTGGGGCATAATTCTGTTCTCTTTAGACACTCTGCCCAAAGATGAGAAAGGCAGACTTTTGGTCATACCCTATGCCTGTTCACTAACCTCCTCCCCAAGTAAGTCCATGCTGTAGCAGGATATAATAAATGGATGCTGAGGAAAGGAAAAGGCTTTCTAGTGGTAACTGGAGTCTCAGTCCAGAGTTTCATGTTAGTAGTCCCTTGTCCCCTTTGGGACTGGTCTGTTACTATGGTAACAGCAGGCCAAGGCTTATTACTGCTTGTGCTTATTAGCGCTTAAAAGGTGATTTATAAGCATATAAATAATTGGCAGCTCATTAACAGGTGGGGCTCTCAGACTGAGCTGTCTTTTGGCAATTACCTGCAGGATGAGGAGATGTGTTTGTCTCATCTTCCACCACTGCCTGTCTCAGCCAGTATCCACATTGCAAACAAGACAAGGAAGGAACAATCCATTTTTGAAGAGGCTAGTATGGGAAATAGGAGGCTGATTACAGCTTCTCAGCTAGCAGAGGGCACTTGTAAATCATCGCCTTTCTCTGAATGCCACAGCAGGAAAGGACTTCAGAGTACAGTCCAACCTGTACTAGCATGAGAATTTCTTCTTTGGTATTCCCAAATAAGTACTTGTTTAGCTTCTGTGGTGGTGTGGGGGGAACATCACTACTTCCAAAGCAGTCCATTCCATTTTTTGATAGCCCTGAAAGTAAAGAATTTGTTCTCCATCCTTATACTGCAATAGAACATGCCTCTGCAATTTCCAACCATCACTTCTTATTCAGGCATCTAGGGCCAAAATGAATAAATCTCAAGTCCCAGTGAAAATCTGATCTTCTGCAAGAAGCCACTCCCAGTTTTCTGCAATGCTAATGCCTTTCCTTTATGTTTATCTCCATATTACGTGTAGCTTTATCTCTCCACCTATCAAGTCCACTACATGTTGTCAATCCCATTAGATTGTGAGTTCCTTCAAAGCCTGCTGTGGTTGTTGTATCCCCAGCGCTTAGCACAGTACTTGGCACATCTGCTTGTTGACTTAACTTAGATCTTCAGGAATACATGTCCAGATAGAAGTTAAATTACAAGGCTTCTGAGGAAACTTCCGACTCTGAGATCCAATAATTCTTTGAAATAACTGGTGACAGTTATCATGTCCTCTCTTCTTCAGGCTAAATGTCCCAAGTTTCTTCAATATTTCATAATCATATTTCTAGATTCCTTACCATTCTCTTTAAGGAAACTTGAGGACCTGTTTGTTTTTAGGCTGGATGATGCAGAGGAAAGGAGCTGGGGCATGGTAAAAAGCAGTTGACATATTGACAGTATAGAGGAGAAAAAGGGAAATTTGGGGGGGATAGAGGGAGGAAACAGAAGAGACAGGCATTGTTTCTTAGACTCATTCCCTCCTTTACAGATAGACCCCTCTTGTAACCAAATTAAGTGGGCCATTCAATGAGAATGAGGCTTGCTGAGGTGAGGAAGGAAAGTGAAACATTAAAAGAAATAGCTGTGTGTACTCTCCTGGGTAGCATTCTGCAGTGCTCCATCAATTCCAGGAGGGAGATAAGCCAGTTGGTGATGAGCTTATGTCCCTGAAGCCAAAGGACAACTTAAGAAGGCTGGAGCTGTTAACATGACTTAAGGAACTATAGATTTTCTTCCCAGTAACTAATCAAATTTTTTTCACTTGACCAGTCACTGGCCCAGTGTTGGACAGGTTGAATTTATATCAGTCTATGAAAATATGCTTCCTGAAATAATTATCATTTGTCTCTTTTTTGGAATATTTATAGAGTAGAGATGATAATCCTGACATGTCTTCTAGGAATGATGGTTTTTTAAAAAACTTTTTGAGCTATTTGAAAAGAAATACTATATAAATTCAAGAAGTCTCTTGTTATTTAGGAGAAGCAATAGCTATTAAAGTAGCCAACAGGGTATTGATGACATTTTCATTGTCATTTCTGAATTTATAACTCTAATGCAAACACACACACATCCCATGCCACTTCTCATCTCTGCGATGTCTGGGCCTTTGTACCAGCTGGTCCCCATATCTGGAATGTCCTTTGTTCTTACCCCTGATTCTTAGAATCCCTGCTTGAAACTCAGCTCAAGTACAATCTTCTGTCTAGAGCCTTATTTGTAGCAACTATAGTCCTTCTTCCTTAACTACCCTGTATTTATTTTGTTTATATTCTGTTCATTTTTATATATACATATTACTGAACCCCATTAGAGTGTAATCTCCCTAAGGGTAGTTATGCTTAATAAATACTTGTTCATAGATTGATTGAGTCATAACAAAATTTGTATCTGGGCTCTGAAATATGTGTGACTTAACTGTAAGTCACTTCATCTCTCTGGGCTCTCATTTCCTTAAGTGTGAAAAGATAGTATCATTTTTAGATCTAGGATTTTCTTTAGCCATAGGTTGTGATTTCACTTTTGTGGAAAACACCTTAGCACAGAAATTTCTTCCACAGATGGATATTGATAGTTAATCTGTAACTTATTGTCTTGGTTGTCAGGGGCATCGAAATGTTGAGACTAGCACATATTTATACAGCTAGTATATGAACACAGGTCTTCCTAACTCCAAGGCTACCACCCCTCTGTCAATGATATGAGCCTACCTCTTAGTTCTAACATTGTAGGATTTAATCGGCCCGTATCTCTTCGTTCTCTTCTCCTGTATAGAGTTGGCCTCATAGCATCTTTTTTGTGACTTTAGTAAGTTCACATCCTCTCTCTGGTTTCAGGGCACTTTCATGCAGAAAATGAGAGGTGTGGGCTAGAATAGAGGATCTTCAAGGTAAGGAATTTTCAGTTCTTAGATTCCTCACTTTAGGAAAGTCACTAGGAGTGACTATCCCACCTAAGAAAAGACAGGATTTATTATTTAGCAAGTTATTTTCTGTGACAGTTTTTCACTTTGTTTCTCAATTGTGATCTTCCTACACTATAGTATAAGCTAAGGAATTTATGAGAATTCCTCATCTTCAAAATGAAGCAAGGGAGGCTGGGTCTGATCTAGGGGCCTCCAACATTCCATAGTTTTTAAAATGACCTTTCTATTTTTATGTTAATTTTGAAATTAGAAACCAAACTAGAACTAGCATTCCAAAGGAAGTCTCAATCTCTAAAAGCCTTTTTTTCTGCCATATTTGTAAAAGGAAAAAAAGAAAAGATGAAGTAGTTAAGGTCTGGTAGGGGTGGAGGTGGGAAGGGAGTACAAAATCTTTATGCCCATAAAACTCTCTCTCTCTCTTGTAAACATTTAGAGAATGTGCAAGAGTAAATCTCTCTTTTATGAGGTCTGCAGAGAAACATAACACACAACTTGTCTTTGTTGGCTATGCCTTTTTTTACCCCTCCCAACAACAAATATTACAATGAGAAGGGAGGAAAAGAAACTCACTAAGATAGGAAAGGTACTTCAAAATATTTCTTTTCATCCCTCATGTTTTGTTTGACTCTCAAAGTTCCATTTTCTTTTCACCTTGCCTATAAAGCTTTTGTTTTCAGAGCCCATCCTTCTTCATGTTGTTTAATGTTTCTCCATATTTCCTTTCATATAGTTAATTTCACTGATGGCATTAAATCAACTACTTTTTTTTAAGCTCCAGTTCTTAATTTTTCTTCTTTCTTGCTTTTTCATTCCCCTTTCTTCAATCAATCAATAAATTGTTATGCATTTATTAAGCTCCTACTATGTATTGGACACTGTATTTGAGGAAAGAAAGAAAAATTAAATAGACCCACCCTTAAGGAGTTTATATTTTATTATTCCTCTAATTTACTTCAGCATCCTTCTCCATCTATTAATATGTCTCCCTTTGAATCAACTCTCTATATTCTTTCAGTTCAAATCCTTCTTTAAAAAGTAACTTTTTCATTGATTTTATTGGCTGTGACTCCTTTTTTACTGTAATCTCACTCCATGTTTATTTCCTGGCTTCTTTGTGCCCCTTATGCTACCTTGGCCTGTTATTTTTCCGCAATATATAAATATGTGCATATTTATATATAAGTACGTATTTCATATATATTTACTTTTGCAGATGTAACATTTATAAAAATATTTCCTTTCTGCCAAGTTGAGATGCAGTTCAGTGTAGGGGACAGAGAGTCAGACTTGAGGAGCTGAGTTTAATTCTCATCTCTAACACATACTGTCTAGGTGAGCCTGGAAAATCATTGAATATCTCAGTGTTCTAGGTCAGTTCTGCTAGACTCAAATAGAAACGGAAAAAATAAATCCTAAGAACGTATTGACTCTAAAATCACATAATATTATCTATGTCCTATCTTATTTTTATTTATTTTGTTAAATATTTTCCAATTACATTTTTATCTTGTAATGCACATAGCCTCCCGTGGCCTATGGCCTGCATGCTTGATGCCTCTAACACAGGGGCTATTTTATGTGTCTCCTGAACACCTTTGTAAGTCTGGAAAAGTATATGGAACCATTCTCAGATTAATAAATTTAAGTATGTGAAATAAAATATGTAATATGTCAAAGAAAATTAATTACATTGAAATATATTTATCAAAATGTTTAAAAAACCAAATTTGTGATATAGGAACATATTTAGCAGAAAGTATAACTACAATAATTTTGAAGCAGCACTGAGTGTAGGTGATATTTGAGTTATCAGTAACAACTATAACGTGACATGAAAATATCTATAATTGGGAGGCAGAGCCAAGATGGCAGAGTAAAGACAGGGACTTTTCTGAGCTCTCTCCCAAACCCATCTTTTAAATATTGACTCTAAACAAATTCCGGAGTGGCAGAACCCACAAAAAGATGGAGGGAAACAATTTTGCGGCCCAAGAAAACTTAGAAGGTTGGCAGGAAAAGTCTGTTACACCAGGGAGAGAGTGAAGTCCAGTACAGCACAGGCCGCACTAGCACAGCCCCAGTCCCAGCAAAGTAGAAGCAGGTCTTGGGAGCCTGCTTGGGAGCCACTGAATCAGTAGCAGCACTGGCTGCTTTCAGAGGTCTCAGCACACAGATAGTAAGGGGATCAAACAACTGGATAGAAGGAGATAACAAGGGTCTGTTTGCTAGCTCTGGGGTCAGGACTCTTGGTTTGCCCATACTCAGATCCAGGTCACAGTCCTAGGAGAGAAGGAGCACTAGCACACCAAAGCTTTAGGCTATAGTGGAGCAGGGACCCTCACAGTTCCAGGGCAAAGAAGAGTGCTTGTGGTCACTCACAGACCAGAGTACAGGCCAGGAGAGTAGTAAACACCTCCTTAGATTATACCACTTTGGAAGAACTGAAAACTTACAGGTTCCTAGATTTATCTCTGAAAACAGCTCCACAAAACTCCTGAAGTGTACCCTCCACTCTGAAAGCAGAAACCTACTTTTAACAATGAGTTAAAAGTTTATTAACAGGCTGGGGAAATGACCAAGCAACAGAAAAAAAAATCTGACCAGAGAAAGTTACTATAGTGACAAGGAAAATCAAAACACACACCCAGAAGATAAACAGTTCTTACAACAAAGCCTCCAAGAAAAAATATGAGTTGTCTTGGGACATGCAAGAGCTCAAAAAGAATTTTGAAAGTCACATAAGACAGGTAAAGGAAATTGGGAAGAGAAATAAGAATGACACAAGAAAATCATGAAAAAAAAGAAAATGATGAAAAACAGCTTGGTAAAGGGGACACAAAAAGCACTGAAGAAAACAACGCCTTTACAAACAGACTATGCCAAATAGTAAAAGAAGTAGAAAATGCCAACGAGGAGAGGATTGCTTAAAAAGCAGAATTTGCCAGATGGAAAGAGAGGCACAAAAGTTCACTGAAGGAAATAAGAACTCCTTAAAAGTAGAATTGCCCAAATGGAAAAGGAATTTCAAAAGCTCAGTGAAGAAAGCAATTGCTTAAAAATAAGAATTCAGCAAATGGAAGTTAATGCTTTTATGAGAAATCCAAAAATAATAAAAGAAAACCAAAAGAATGAAAAAATGGGAGACAGTTGAAATTTCATTAGGAAAACAACTGACCTGGAAAATAGATTCAGGAGAGAGAATTTAAAAATTATTGGACTACCTGAAAGTCACAGTAAAAAAAAAAGAAAGAACCTAGACAACATCTTTCAAGAAATCATCAAGGAAAACTTCCCTGATATTCTAGAACCAGAGAGTTATCCCAAAAAAAGATTGTAAAAAAGAAAAGGACCTATATGTACAAAATATTTAGAAAAGGTCTTTTTTGGTGGCAAAGAATTGGAAATTGAGAGGATACCCATCTACTGGGGAACAAGTGAACAAATTGTGCTATGTGATTGTGATGGAATTGGATTTTGCTATAACAAATGTTGAGGAAGATACTCCCAGAAAAACCTGAAAAGACTTACATGAGTTGAGGCAAAGTGAAATTCACTGTATGCAATGTAACAGTAATATTATCAAATAACAAGCTGCAATGATCCAAGACAACTGAAGAATTTACAATGAAAAACACTATACATCCCCAGAGGGAGAACTGATGGTGACTGAATACTTATTGAAGCATCCTTTTTTTGACTTTATTTTTCTTAAGAGTTTTTTATTCTGTTTTTTTTTCACATGACTATTATGGAAATGTTTTGAATGGTATAGCCTATATCAAATTTCTTGCCTTCTTAATGAGGGGGCAAGGGGAGGGATCAAGAGAGAGAATTTGAAACTCAAAGTTTTAAGAAAGCATGTTTAAAATTGTTTTTGCATGTAACTGGGGAAAATTAAACACTAAATTTAAAAAAAAATCTATGATTTGTGATGGTAACTAAGTCACAGGTACTGTTAATGATAATATTTCTTGTTCTTACTTTCCTAATTTAAAAAAGAAATCCCCAATTTCATTAGAGGTTAGGGATAATCAAGATGAATTTGGTTTTCCTATTTAAGTTTGCATTGCCCCTGAAATCTATCCACTGACTCCTTTGGGATTCATAGACAATAGAATAAGAACCTTTGCTCAAACACTATAATTTGTAGAGGAAGTGTCTCCCCCACCCCCAACCCTCTCAACTGGTAGACAGAATTTCCTCACTAGACTCAGAGGTTTCCTCTACCAGTTAAGTCATAGAAGTTTTAATCTGGGTAGGGATTGGTATTTTTGTTTGCATAATCCAAATTACCAGAATTAGACACTACACATGGCAAAAATAAAATTAGCATGCTGTGTGCTATTGGCTGAATCACTCATAGAGCCATTCAGTATGTACCTATGTCTCAGACACCAAAGATGGAGAAGAATTGGACTGAGAACGGAATAAAAGTAGGAGAGTGAGCTAGATCGCTCTTAGGGTATCACAGAGTGCTTTTAATGACTGCAAGTTTCATTCCAAAACAAAGGTATTTCTAACATCAGTATTCTTATGACAATTCTATATGATGGTGAATCATGAAACACCACAGATTCTGAGGAGTTCAAGTTGGGGATCACTCAAAGGACAATAGGGAAATGCACAAAATCATATCTATATGGCAACATGACATTACAAAGAATTACAAATGAGAAGTGGTATAAAAGATGATCATCAAAGACATGCATAAATGGAAATAAAGATGTAGTATGGTTGAGGGATCACCTGTTCCATTGATATCCATACCATGTCAATAGCCCTAGAAGAAATACCACAGGATTTGAGGTGTCCCTATGGGAAAATTTTAGGGGGAATGCACAAACTTATACAGAATGATGTAGAGGTAAGTTGTGTTCTAAAGCAATAGTGTCAAACATAAAGAGATAAAGAGGCCATTAAATACTAGATAAGGATCCCTGCAGGCCAAATATTGATTTAGCTTTTAAATGTAATATTATCTATGGTTTACTGTATTTCATATATTTTGTTAAATATCTCCCATCATTTTAATCTGATTCAGGCCATACTTGGCAGTATTATGAGTTTATGTTGGCTGTGGGCTGTAGATACCTGACACTTCTCTTCCACAATGTATACCAATCAACAGATATTCATTTTAATGAGATCATAATTTTATTGAAGTCAAAATGTATTAAAGATACTATTAAAATAGGGCATAGTGGTGTTTCCCTGCATTTGAAATCAGAAGACTGATGTCGTTATTCTGGATCTACCCTTAGTTCTGTGTCATCAGGAGGACCATTTTATTTATTTTGGGCTCAATTTTTTCATTTATAAAATGAGGATAGTGGACCAGAATATCTCTAGATTCTCATCCTTGGCTAAAAATTCTGTGATTACCAATTATTATACAAACAGAGCAAGAGATTATCAATAAGGATACATTTAGAGCCTTTGTCACTAAGGCTGTTATTATCAATTTTATCTTGTTTCATGTTCCTTGCTGCTTCTACCTTTTATCCAAACCAACAAAAACAGGAGCAAAGCTAAGGTACATAACTAGATCTTCACACCAACAGCATCAAACCTGTATGAGTCACTTTCCCCTAAAAGATGTGAATAATTTCCTAAGGCATTTCGAAAATGGAGAATCCCACCCCACTACAAATGGGCATCATTATTCATTAACAGTTTTGTGAGGTGAAACTTGAAACTTAAAATAAAGTATTATTTCTCAAAAACAGCCAGGTTGCCCCTGGCAACCAGCAACTTTAACAAACTGCCTGCGATACAAGTGACAATTAGAAAGATCTTATTATCTCTTTTACTTTAGAGTAATATATTTTGAGCAACAATTTCAGGAAGAAAATTTAACTAGTTGTCAGAAAGAAATTTAAAAAAATCTCCATTACATGTAACAATAACCTTAACCTAAAACAAAATAAATCAACAACAACCAAATAAGAACAATGGTTTTGTCTTGTTGCATTCATTTTAGGAATTAAAGTATTCTTTTATGGCATATGATACAGAATAGAACAGAATAAGATAAACTACAATGGAATTGATTACAATAGAAATACGCTTACAGGAATCTAGTTCAATTTTGTTCCTAAAATCTGTCTCTACTCCTCTCTCTCTTTCTTTCCTTCTCTCCCCCCGACCTCTCTCACTGCTTCTCTCTCTTTTTCTTGTACAGAATTTGATTTTAAAAAGATGTGATTGTCTAATAGGAACATTTTCATAACGCTATTAACAATACAGTTGAGCTCAACATTAGGCGAACAAAATATCTAAGTACGCTAATTCTATGTTAACTGTTTTCCTTCTTTTATATTACCCAGCTTCTTGAAGTCAAATCTCTTCCTTACCAATTCTGAATTTATCCTTGTTTCCTACCTCTTTTTTCTCTAGTGGAAAGTTTTCAATGACTATTAAAGAGATCATCTGTATTCGATAGGCAGGGCCCAAGTACAGCATTTTAAATTTTAAACAGCCCCTTTTCCCATTTGGGAGAAACACAGACACACTGTACCATCTTAAAAAAAAGGTGCCTTTAATTTACTATTCTGTAATTATAAACAGTTCTCTAGTCTTTTCATTATTTATTGAACAAATGAAATGCATTAAAATTACAATTCCAGCCCTTCTTCCTATGTGCCCAGCACTAATATACCTCAATTCCTCTGATGTTTCCATGATGCTCTCCCCCATTTAAAATTCCATATATCTTTTGTTATTTATCCATGATGCCCTAATATATGGATGCTATGTACCCCCA